>CM024759.1:101648646-101696878 GCA_014218235.1 Colocasia esculenta | reverse complement strand
TTTTTATAGCGCCATAACGATTCGTTTCGGGCTATAACGATTTGATAAGAAATCGGCTCATAACGATTTGATAAGTGAGGAACAACGATTTGATTCTCACATCGATTCGTTAGTCTCATAACGATTTGATAAGTGAGGAACAACGATTTGATTCTCACATCGATTCGTTAAGGCTCATAACGATTTGATAAGTGAGAAAAATGATTTGATTCTCACATCGATTCGTTAAGGCTCATAACGATTTGATAAGTGGTGCAACGATTTTCCCTCACATCGATTTACCTTCGCAACGATTTGATAAGAAATTGATCTCATAAGTGATCACATCGATTTCTTTATATGATCACAATGATGTCTTCAGGAGATCATAACGATTTGCTTGCATAACGATTTCATAAATGATCACATCGATTTGTTCAACGATTTGTTTACAAATGAGCAACGACTCTTCACATAACGATTTCATAAGTCATGCTCATAACGATTTCTTCATGGATTCTGTTCAAACAGATTGCCTTTATATTTCAAATATGTTTGGCGCCTAAGTGAAAAGTCAAATATCTTCTGACAAAAAGCTGCATGCGTAATTTCTCAGTTCTGTCAAAAAACGATATGACTTATCAGTTTTAGCATGTTAAGAGAAACACAGTAGCATGCACGTTTTCATGTAAACACTCTTTTATGCTAACACTTTCTTTCATGCTCATAGACCTCGAAAGACCATAAAGAGTGATCAAGACAAGAGATGAGCAACGGCTAGAACTCCAACGGATCTCTTCAAACGGATCCATTCAAAAGCTGCTCTTATAAAAGATGAAGCATAAGCTGAAGAAGAACATAGAGAGCCTTCCTGAAAATCCTTCAAGGAGTGTACAACTGTGAGAAGAACCTTCACACCACAAACACTCAGAGAAAGAGAGAAGAGCTCGAGCCAAAATCTACAGAAGCTTTCAAGCAGAAGTCTTCATCGCCTTCAAGCCTTCTTATCTTCCATTCTCCCTATGCTCATTGTAATCTTGGGGGAGAGTCTGTGACTGTGAGCTAAGTCCATAGTGTTCATCTTGTATTAGCTCTCAGTCTTGTTCTTTCTTTTCTAAGAAAGACCCTTGTCCAGCTGTAGGACTGTATACAGTGTGTAACCTAGCTAGAGGTTAGTGTCTAGCAGAACCTTGTTGGGGTTTGTACCAACAGGACCTAGCTGGGTTTAAGTCTAGCAACCGCACTGGGGTTTGTTCCAGGAGGTTACTTCTGAACCTGTAAAAGAAGTAGGTTTGCTTCTGAGCCTAGAAAAGAAGTGGGTTGCCTTCTTTCCCGGGAAAGAAAAGAAGACCTAGTGGGGTATCCAGGGTGTTGTAGTGTCCTTGAGGGGGACTGTACCTTCGGTTAGTGAAATCCCAAGAGGTTGCTTGGGGACTAGACATAGGACTTTCATGTGGGAAGGGCCGAACCAGGATAAATTCCTTGTGTCCTTTGTGTGATGTTTTATTTGCTTCTGCACTACTACTCTTTATCACACTAAAACTAACAAACCTTCAAGTGTTAATTTCTATGTTTAAGTTTCTATTTCAGATTTCAGAATAACCTATTCACACCCCCCCCCCCCTCTAGGCTAGCTTGCTGCCATACCGAAAGTGCCACACAAATAATCTGTTAGGGGTGACAAATACGCTCCTTTCGGTGACAAACTATGTAATGCTGACAAACAGGTGAGTCACTATGACAAATAGGTGTTAATGACAAATCTTCTTTTTCTATTAAAACTAAGTAGTGTAGTCATTATGTAACAATGACAAGTATCTTGTTTGTAGTGACAAATATGTATTTATGGTGACAAATAGCTTTGAGACTTGATACCTTTTTATCGTTTCTATAGGACTCGATTCTGTTTTATCTCATCAGCGGGGATGAATAGCCTAGTTTTGGTGACAAATAGCTTTGAGACTTGATACCATTTTGTCGTTTCTATAGGACTCAATTTTGTTTTATCTCATCAGCAGTGACGAATAGCTTAGTTTTGGTGACAAATAACTCTATAAGTATGACAAATAGATTTTATGACCGAATTTCTTTTTCATTTGAATGAAACGGCAAGGCCGTAGTGTATCACTGACAAATATCCCGTCTACATTGACAAATAATTTTGTTTCGATGACAAATAACTACTTAACTGTAACAAATAGGTTCTTTGACCCAACTTCTTTTTCTTTTGAAATGAAACATTAAAGCCACACTATATTGGTGATAAATATCATGTTTGCAGTGGCAAATAGCTCAGTTCTAGTGACAAATAGTATTGTACCTGGGACAAAAAGGTTTTATGACCAAACTACTTTTTCATTTAAAATGAAACAAGAAAGCCATATCATATTGGTAACAAATATCTCGTCAGCGGTGACAACTAGTCCAATTTCGGTGGCAGACACACTACAAGTATCACAAATAAGTTTTATGACTGAAACTTCTTAATCATTTAAAATGAAACAGTAAGGTCATAGTGTATTAGTGACAAATATCTCATATGTGGTGACAAATAGCTCAGTTTCAATGACAAATAGCTATGTAACTATGACAAATAGATGCTTTGATCGAGACTTCTTTTTCTTTTAAAATGAAATAGGTGGTCTTACTATAACAGTGATAATAACCCATTTTCAATGACAATAGCCTCATTGAAGTGACAAATAACTCTATAATTATGACAAATAGATTCTTTTTCTTTTAAAAACCAACAATATGATCTATTTTAATAGATTCTTTTTCTTTTAAAACCAAACATATGATCTATTTTTATTTTCTTTTTTAACATAATAAGCATGATAAACACGGAAGCGAACCTCCTGCAACACAAATTAACAAAACTTTCCAATGCCACCATCAAGGAAAACTGGATCATAAACTGAGACTAGTCTATATGCCTAAAAAGACAGAATGATATCATATGTAAATAAGAGAATTGGACAGAGTAGTCCACGAGAGACTGTAGTCTCTTTTTTAAGAACTTCTTCTTCATAAGTAGTTTCTCCACAAGTAGATGCAATAGCAGCCTTCTCCAGTTGAGCTGATCATTGCCCAAGGTGAATAGAACACCCCAGTAGAGAGTGCCCGAATGCAGAGGGGAGGGGTGATTAGATTAGGCGATGGGGAGATGACAAAGATGGCGTCGTCATCGTCGAACTTCTACGAGTAGATCTCTAGGTCGTAGCCGAAGCGAGCACGACAACTCCCATGGGTGTTGTGCCGCCATTGCAATCGGGTTCCCGCCACAGTAGTTGTCGAAGGCACCATGGTTGTCGACATTGGGCATGCACAAGGGGACCCAAGGCATCTCTGCCAACACCGTAAGTGCATGTATATACTATTACGATGGGTGAGTAGCCGTGCAATGGAGGAGGAGGTGAAGGTGAAGGAGCAGCAACAGAATCAGCAAAGGGGGGATGCCGAGGGGTTCTTCATTTTTGTAGCTTTTAATATGTGAGGTTTGGCAGAAAAGTGAAAACATTTAAAAATATTTTTTAAAAAACTCCACATTTATGGCCTACCTTGGAAAGCTATGTGAACAAGTGAAAAAATCTGACATGGCATATTTTTTATGTGGCCCAATGAAATTTCTCCTGATCATTCCAACCCAACATTTATACCTGGGCACATTGTAGCTTGCATTTCTCTTGTTGGTTTCTCCTTGGTGACCCACTTATGTATCATAATTATAAATCAACATGATTTTGTTGCATACATCTAGTTCGATTGATGGGTACATGATGGTTGAGTTTTATTCCGCATAGATATAGTAACCCATTATGCTCACTTTTAGGCAGTTCATGTCTCAATGATAGTAGTATGGTTTTGTTGTTGGCAAAAGATGTTGTCGACATTTTAGTGGATCAATCGCCGCCCTCGAATAGTGGAACTAAGGATGGGGGATCCAACGTTAGGCAATCTCTCTAGCTGCCTTCTTTTCTTCCTTCGATTACGTCTTCCCTTTTCTCTTGTTGGTTAGAGTCGTCCTCTGCCGTGCCTGTTTCCCTCGCCTCCCTAAGTCTACATCCTCAATATTTCTTTTTCTATATCTTCCCCATGTGCATGTCTACCCCTATCATTCCTGAGCCACTTCGCCCCCAACCCTCTATTGTCTTATCCATCACCTCTGCCTCTATCACATCACTTAGCACCTTTGTTGTCGCTCACCCCAGCACCCTTCTAAGCCACCCCCTCCCTCAACGCCCTCCGATCCTCATCCGTTAGCTGCCACCATCCCCTTGTCCTCCACTAGTTCTACCACTCTCCCTGATTGTAGATCTTAGGCTTTGTGACCCCCTCATTCTCTGTTGTTTATTCCTCTTTAGATTCCTTCCTCTTTGTTATGGCCAACTCCTATCTGCAACATTTGTCTCCTAGCCTACTTTCGTGTTGCTCTCGTCCTCCGTTGACTCCTTTTTAGACCCCCTCTACTTTCCTCCATCCCTTCCTTTTAGGCCCCTCTGCCTTTAGGCACCTTCTCCATCCCCCATCTTGTGCACCTCCTCTTGTTGAACTGTTATCTTTTACAACTAGTTGATTGATGTTTAAAAGAATTGTTGTGCATTCATCTCTTAAAATTGCTTGATCATTATTTTTTCTTATGACAAAATCTTTTAATATCTTCTAAACAATTTGTTTAATTATACCATACTTTATTTGTATGAAAAGAATGTGGTAAAGTAAAGATATACATGTATTTGTTCATATAATCCTTACAGTCTATTGGTGTTGACACCTAAGCCAGTGTTTGACACACTGTCAACTTTCATTAAGAAAATTTACAAGTCAAGCAATGTATACCTACATATCATATTGACTCTGATCCCAAGAAGTCAAGTTTTGTACTGATTGCTGAACAAACATTTACCACTCAAACCCTAAGAAATCGAAGTGGGCTATCGATTGTTGAACAACTGGCGTTACTTACTCCGACTCTCAAAAGGTCGAAGTCTAATGGCCCCACTCCAACTCTCAACAGTCAAAGTGGATCCCGAGGTTGAACAAACCAAAAACTTCACTCCGACTCTTGATAAGTCGAAGTTCGATATCAATTGTTTCTATCGATTGGCTGATGTACAATAGTGATTGATGTTGATCTACTCTGAATTCCTCTAAAGTCGCAGTTACAACATGCTTTATATACATCGCTTGTCTTTCACATCTATTACCTTAAATAATCAATTGTATCAAACATCGATCGCCTGTTCACATTGATTATCTTAGAACATCGATTGTCTTTCACTCCATTACTGATGAACAGTCCATCCCCATGTACTTTTAAATTAATTACATGCTTATTTTGGTGATAATCAAAACACTGTCAAAAGTTTTTCTAACTATGTTTATTTAGCCTTAAGCACAGGAATACCCAAAGAAAGTCAAGCATTTGTGGTAAGTACTTACATACATTGTTTTCAGAAAAGCTATAACGATTCCTTCATTAACTGTAACGATTTCCTCACAAGCTGTAACGATTTACTTGAAAGATTGAATAACCTTGCTGTATCAAACAAGTCGATGTTATAACGACTCTGTAAGTTATCGTAACGACTTCTTCAGAAGTTATAACGACTTGCTCATTATACGATTCTGTAAGTCATCGTAACGATTTCTTCGAAAAGTTATAACGACTTGCTCATCATAACGATTTCTTTAGAAAGTTATAACGACTTGCTCGTCATAACGATTCTGTAAGTCATCGTAACGATTTCTTTAGAAGTTATAACGACGCTCGTCATAACGATCTGTAAGTCATCGTAACGATTTCTTTAGAAAGTTATAACGACTTGCTCGTCATAACGATTCTGTAAGTCATCGTAACGATTTCTTTAGAAAGTTATAACGACTTGCTCGTCATAGGATTCTGTAAGTCATCGTAACGATTTCTTTAGAAAGTTATAACGACTTGCTCCATAACGATTCTGTAAGTCATCGTAACGTTTCTTTAGAAAGTTATAACGACTCTCGTCATAACGACTTCTTAAGTGTTCACAACGATTCTTCAGACACAACGACTTGCTCTCATAACGATTTGATAAGTTTCATATCGATTTCTTCAGATCAAACGACTTGCTCTCATAACGACTTCTTAAGTGTTCACAACGATTTCTTCAGAAACACAACGACTTACATCTCATAACGATTTGATAAGTGTTTCATATCGATTTCTTCATAATCAGAACGACTTGCCATGTTTCATAACGATTTCTTATATCATCTGTTATAGAACGACTTGGTTGTGGTAACGATTTCATAAGTTATCATAACGACTTCTTCTGAGTCTACAGCAACTTGTCATAACGATTCTATCAGACTTCATAACGATTGCATAAGTCATGTTTCCATTAATTAATTGTTTTCTTGATTTAAGATACGTTGAATAGTCAAAGTCGCATCACGTCTTTTGACTGCCTGCATTTAATAAAGACTGAACGTATCTCTGCACGGATACAGAACATATCTTCCATTCTCGTGTATCCTCTGCATGCATCTTCTAGAACGATAACTGTC
Organism: Colocasia esculenta; assembly: GCA_014218235.1. NCBI lineage: Eukaryota > Viridiplantae > Streptophyta > Magnoliopsida > Alismatales > Araceae > Colocasia > Colocasia esculenta. Next base: position 101,690,350 of record CM024759.1, on the reverse strand, counting down.
ACTACCATATTGTGTCTATCTGCTCTAACGTTGATTGACATCTGGAGATAGTATAGCTGTCTACCATTAAAGCTCAACCTTGCAGAACCTTAAGGATATACTATCCTACAACATCTGACACAGAAAGAACTACAAGCCAACTAAGAAGATCTCATCACTTTGCGTGCTCCAAAGAACAAAAGACTGTCGACAGGAAGTTTCCACAGATCCTTCAGTCTAACGTACACCAAAGCTGTGAGACAACGGTCATCTCTTCGTCCTCATTCAAATTGGAGATACATACAAGACGAAGTTCTGAAGACAGACCATCCATCTAAGAAGGAAGCATTATTGATATTCAAGAGAGCCTAGAACTCTGCAGCTTTCAAGTCTTAGAAGATCTCTAGAGCCAGAAATTCATTCCTTTCTATCTTGGCTCTTAGCTCCTTGTGCTGTGAGAAGAAAAATTAAGGAAGAGCTAGATTAGTTCTGAGAGAGAGCACACTGTGTAGATCTTCGTCTCTCAGTGCTTGTAGCTTCAGATTGAGTTTTGTAAAAGCTTGATCTAGGGGCTAGTCATTCTTTCAAGACTTTCTTGTGTTTTTCCCTTCGTGTGTGAAGGAAGACCTGGTGGTTTCCAGGGTGGTTTTCCCTTCGGGAGTGAAGGAAGACCTGGTGGTACCAGGGTGTTGTGTTCCCTTCAGGAGTGAAGGAAGACCAGCTGAGCTGGGTGGTTGTTTTTGTCCATAGGGGGACTGTACCCTAGTTAGTGAAATCCTGAGGGTTGCTCAGGGACTGGACGTAGGACTCCTAAGAGAGGAGATCTGAACCAGGATAAATCTGTGTGTTGTGTGATTGTCTTCATTGTGTGATTGTTGTTTTTACTAACCATTACTAATCTCTTTCAAGAACTCTTTATGTTTGTTTGAGTCAGGTTTTTATCTGATAAATTTAATTTAAAGACCCATTCACCCCCCCTCTGGGTTAGCCAACCGGGCAACAAGTGGTATCAGAGCGAGTCTCTTCGACAAAGAACAAGATCCAACGATCTGAAGGGTAAAGATCCATGGCAGCCCAAGGTCACTTCGAAGGTCAGTCTGTCAACAGACCTCCTTTGTTCGACGGTGAAGATTATACGTATTGGAAGACCAGGATGGAATACTTTCTACAAGGCCACGACTATCAAATCTGGTCGATAGTGGAAGAAGGTGATCTGGTCGTCACAAATGAGAAAGCACAATGGACAGATGAAGATAGAAAGAAAATCTCCTTGAACTGTAAAGCCAAGAGCATTCTATGTTGTGCTCTAAGCAAGAAGGAGTTCAACAGAGTCTCAGCATGCAAATCCTCCATGGAAATGTGGGAAAAGCTAAGGATTACGTATGAAGGTACAGACAAAGTAAAGGAGACAAGAATCGACATTCTTGTCACTCAGTATGAAAGATTTCAAATGCAATCAGTGAGTCTATTACCCAAATGTTTAGTCGATTTACTGACATCACTAATGGTCTAGCCGGTCTAGGAAAGTCATATGAGATTGCAGATATGGTAAGGAAGATTCTTAGATCCTTGCCATCTTCATGGACGCCAAAGGTCACAGCTATCGAAGAAGCTAATGACCTTAAGAGAATGTCAGTAGAAAAACTCATCGGGTCCTCATGGCCCATGAAATAAACATGGAAAGATTAGGAGAATCCTCCAGTAGAAAGAAGCAGTCCAATGCGCTTATGCTAATGGGGACTCATCTGAAGAATCCTTGGATAACAGTGAAGATAGCAAAGATAGTGATGATGAAGAAGCCATGCTGTCAAGAAGATTGCAGAGAATCTTGGCCAAGAAGAAGAAGTTCCAGTCTGGTAGGAGGTACTTCAAGAAAAACAAAGATCTCAAGAGACCAGACGGAAAAGATCAGAAGAGAATGAGCCACTTTGCTATGAATGCAAGAAGCCTGGACATATCAAGGCAGACTGTCCAATGCTAAAGAAAAATGATCACAAGAAGAAGGACAGCTCCAAGAAGTTCAGAAGATACAAAAGAAAGCCATGGCAGCTGCATGGGAAACAGCAGCGACTCAGACAGTGAGTCAAGCTCCAGCAGTGAAGAAGAAGAAGCCAACCTAGCTCTTATGGCAAATACCGGGGATAAGGTAACTTCTGATTCCTCTTTTGATTCCTGTAATGATTCAGATTCCGATAATTTGAAAAGTGCCTTTAATGAACTTTACGATAAGTATAAAGAAGTGTCTAAACTACTTAAGTTAGCAAGAAAAATATCACCTGTCTCGAAAATACCAACTCAGATTTAAAATCTGAAAATGAAGAATTAGAAAAACAAATAATGGAGCTTAAGAGAAGAAATAAACTATTATGTGAAAACTTAAAAGACAAGAACAATCAAATCATTAACTAGAAAAACAGGAAGCTCAGATGATTTAAGAAAAACGGTAAAAGAATTGAATGAAGAAAACAATACACTTGCAAGCACCTTAGAAAAGTTTACAAATGGGAAGAACTCCTTATTACTAAGGGTGCTAGAGAGATCTGGTAACAAACGAGGTATAGGATACATACCTCCAGTAAATGAAGAAGAAATAGTCTATCCTGAAAATATCCAACTCCTAAATTCACTCCAGAACAAGATGTGGCATATAAAGCGAATTTTAAGTACATAGAAAGAGTAACAATAACATCATGTTGCAGTCACTGTAATAAGCTAGGACATTTAAAATCCACCTGTCCAACAAGACATAAGAAGTGGATAATAAAAAGTAAAATAATGATACTGACCCATCAGGACCCAAAAGAACTTGGGTACCTAAATCTTGATGTCGTTATTTCAGGTTAACCTTCGAGCATCCAAATGGTATTTGGATAGTGGGTGCTCAAGGCACATGACAGAAAACCTGAAGCTTTTCTCCCATCTCCAAGATGAAGAAGGAACAGTCACTTATGGAGATAATGGAAAAGGAACTGTAGTAGGCAGTGGATCAGTAAACAGCAAAGGAAAAACAGTCATAGAAGATGTGCTGTTAGTCAAAGGACTGAAGCACAACCTCATCAGTATAAGTCAGCTGTGTGATAGAGGACATCAAATCAAATTTCAAGAGTCAAAATGCAGCATACTAAAGGATGGAGCAGTCATCTTTGAAGCAAATAGAGAGAAGAATCTGTACGTGCTCTACCTTGAAGAACTCAAAGAGCAAAATGTATGTCTGGTAGCCAGCAAAACACCAACTGATCTGTGGCACAGAAGGCTAGGCCACTGCAGCTTGGATGGCTTGAGCAAGCTCAGAAAGAGGAATCTTGTGGAAGGTCTACCAAAATAAATGGTAAATTAGAAAGTGTTTGCAGACCTTGTGCTAAGGGAAAGCACACTAAGAGTTCCTTCAAGTCAAAGACGGTGGTGACCACCTCAAAACCCTTAGAGCTCCTACATATGGATCTATTTGGGCCAATGAGAACTACCAGTCTTGGAGGAAAGAATTTCGGATTTGTTATAGTAGATGACTACTCAAGATTCACATGGTATCATTCTTAGAACATAAAAGATACTTTTGATAATTTTGTTAGTTTCAGTAGAAAGTCCAGAAAGATCAGAAGTTCAGTATAGTATCCATTCGATCTGATCATGGTGGTGAGTTCCAAAATGAAAAGTTTGCTAGATTGTGATGATCAAGGAATTCAGCACAATTTCTCAACACCAGGACACACAGCAAAATGGTATAGCTGAACGGAGAACCGAACTCTCTTGGATATGGCAAGAACCATGCTTTGTGAATATGAGTTACCAAGATATTTCTGGGCAGAAGCAGTCAACACAGCCAGCTACATTGTCAATAGAGTCATGATCAGGCCAATCCTGAAGAAGACTGCATATGAGCTGTTTAAGGGAAGAAGCCAAAGATCAGCCATTTCAGAACCTTTGGATGTCCTTGCTTTATACACAACAACGAAAAAAGGATATTGGTAAGTTGGATGCCAAATCAGATGAAGGCATCTTCATGGGGTACACTTCTAAACCCAAAGGCTATAGAGTGTTTAATAAACGTACCTTATTGATTGAACAACTGTACACATTATTTTTGATGAAACTAACCCTTCCTTGAGGAAGGAAGTAGAAAGTGATAATGATGATGCAGATGAACTGTCCAAGAAACTGAATGACACATCACTTGAAGACAAGATGATCCGCCTCTGGAAGAATTGCAACAAGAAGAAATTTCTCATGAGACTCTTCCAAAGGAATGGAGATACAAGAAAGATCACCCACCTGAAAACATCATTGGTGATCCATCCGTAGGGTAAGAACAGAGGTAACTTGATTCCTTGTGATTACCTTGCTTTTGTATCTCAAATAGAGCCTATGACAGTCAATGAAGCCTTAACTGATGAATCTTGGATAATAGCAATGCAAGATGAATTAAATCAATTCAAGAGAAACCAGTATGGTCACTTGTTCCTAGACCATCAGACCATCATGTGATCGGCACCAAATGGTGGTTCAGAAACAAATTGGATGAATCTGGTGTAATTCTAAGAAACAAGCCAGACTGGTGGCTCAAGGCTATTGTCAAGAGGAAGGCATAGATTTTTGATGAAACCTATGCACCAGTGGCTAGACTTGAGGCTATTAGAATTTTACTTGCTTATGCTTCTGCATTAGATCTAAAGTTATTTCAAATGATGTTAAATCTGCCTTTCTAATGGTTTTATAAAAGAAGAAGTTTATGTGGAACAACCGCCGGGTTTTGATGATACAGACTTTCCGAATCATGTTTTTAAATTGCATAAAGCTTTATATGGTTTAAAACAAGCACCTAGAGCCTGGTATGAAAGACTTAGTTCTTTTCTCCTAAAACATGGTTTCAGTAGAGGTCAAGTAGATAGCACTCTTTTTATAAAAACAAAAGTCAAAATATACTGTTGGTTCAAATTTATGTGGATGACATCATTTTGGATTTACTGATGAATCCTTGTGCAAGTATTTTGAAAAGCTAATGCAGGGAGAATTTGAGATGATTATGATGGGAGAGCTTAACTACTTCCTTGGACTTCAAATCAAACAAGGAAAGGAAGGAACTCACATCTGTCAAGCAAAGTACACCAGAGACTGCTAAAGAAATTTGGATTGAAAACACCAAGCCACTGTCAACACCAATGGTACATCAACTAGGATGGACAGTGACAAGGATGGTAAGAAGTAGATCAAAAGATCTACAGGGTATGATAGGTTCATTACTTTATCTAACCGCAAGTAGACCTGATATAATATTTAGTGTATGCATGTGTGCTAGATATCAAGCCGACCCTAGAGAGTCACATTTAATTTCTGTTAAAAGAATTTTCAGATACTTAGCCAGGACTCATGATCTAGGACTATGGTATCCAAACTCCTGTGATGTAAATTAGTAGGATATTCTGATGCTGACTATGCTGGATGCAAGGTAGATAGAAAAAGCACCAGTGGATGCTGTCAATTTCTTGCAGGGTGTTAATCTCATGGTCCTCAAGGAAACAAAATTCAGTAGCACTATCTACAGCTGAAGCCGAGTACGTAGCTGCTGGAAGTTGCTGTACACAACTCTTATGGATAAAGCAACAGCTTGAGGATTTTGGACTCAAAATCAAGACAATTCCACTGCTATGTGACAACACCAGTGCTATCAACCTCACCAAAAATCCAATTCAGCACTCCAGGACCAACACATTGAGGTCAGATACCATTTTATTCGTGATCATGTAGCTAATGGCAATATTGAAAATCGTTTATTGATACAAACCATCAATTAGCAGATATTTTCACAAAGGCCTTACCTGAGAGAGATTTACATCTCTTAGAAGGGAGTTAGGCATGTGTATTTTGTGAAAAGATCTTCATTTAAAGCTGGTATAAAATTCTCAGAATTTAAGTAGGTTTTCTCTCTCTCCTTTTAAGGCAAAATCAATTCAAATTCTCAGTTTAGCGTTTCCATCCTTTAAGTCATAGTCTTTCGAGGCGGTCAACCTCGTTTGTCGTTTTCTGACGCCTCACCTTTTGAGCTTTTATTTCTTTAAATCGATGCGTTAACGATTCCCCTTCCTCGTTCACCTTTTCCCTCTTTCGTCCCGACGCATGAGCCGATGCCCTAGCGACTCTTGCCTCTATCCTCTGCAAATTTGAAGCTTCCATCTCTTCCTCCCGCGAAATCGTTTGAGGTTTTCTTCTCGTCACCCTTCTCTTCAACCTTTCCAACCTTCCCACCTGAATCCATGGCCGCACCAGCTATTGCCGGCAGTGTGGGTGGCTACAGCGCCGAATACCTCACCCCAGCATAGGAGGAGCGTTTCACCTTGTGAAGACGAAGCTCTGTGGTCACAAGGAAGTAGATATTGAAGATCTGCAGAAGAATGGAATGAGCAGCATCGTTGAGAAGATCAATCAGATGAAATGGAAAGGTTACCACTTGCTCAGAGGTAAGTTATCCGGACTTGGTAAGGCGTTCTTTGTGTGCTTAAGAACAGAGAAGATGGGGCCCTCGTTTCTTCCGGTCAAGGCGCCCTAATCAGAATCGACCAGGAACTGCTTAGGATGCTATTTGGAGTAAGCACATCCGGTTTCAGTGGGATTCATTCTGTGGAAACCCAAGAAAAGGGTTTGGGGATATTGGGCCGGGGTTCAGGATGAGGGATGGCAAGCTAGATATCAATCAATTAAGTGCCTTCATCGCCTCCTTCACTTCATTGTTTGTCAGATTTTGGTTCCCCGTAGTGCAACCTTCTCCTCTTGCACTAAGGCTGACTCCGACCTAATGTTCTGGGCCATTAAAAATAGGAAATCAATATGGCCATAGTGATGATAGAGAGAATGAAATTTGCCAGGGAACAGATTTGGGACACTAAAAGTAAGTTGAATGTGTCCCTGCCCTATGCCCATTTACTTACCAGGATCTTCAGACACTTCGGTGTAGATGTCTCAGGGGCAGTTGTAGAGAAGATGGGCCAAGCTATCAGGTCTAGAAATCTAAAGAAGAGTGTTTTTCATAGTCAATGGGGTCTGGTCCAAGGCCTCAGTTGCAGAAGGTGAAGCACTCATTGGTGAGCCTTCAGTTGCTCAATCTCTATTGGAAGCAGATGCTGTGATGCCCGAATTGCCACTGGAATCAGGCTCTGTTCCAGTCCTTGGAGAAGCAGAGCAGGAAGGGCCATCTATGGCCAAATCAATCAGAGGCAGCTACAGCAGCAAGGAGAAGAAGAAAGGCCAGCAGCAGCAATCCAGTTATACTTCATGCTGAAAGGAGAATTGAGGATATTCTCTCAGAGGACATCTTGCTGTTGTAGAGGAGACTGTGGCATCAGGCCACATTATTGAAGAAGGCCCAGTGGAAGAAGAGCAGCAAATCCTCAGGATGACTCTATGGAAATGGTGCTCCCTGTCAGGGGGAGACTGGTGCAGTTGCAGAAGATGCTCCACTTGAGGGGAGCAATCTCAAGAGAAACCAGTTGATGCACCACCAGCCACCAGAGATCAGGAGGAAGAACAAGAGATTCTGCAAATTTGGATGCCAGAGAAGGGAGACAGCCAGTTCATCAAGTTTGATGAGGATAATGATCCACCTCCTCCAGCTACAAAGGGCAAAGAGAAAGTTATAACTCCTGAAGTACCCCTTTTAGCTGATGCCCCTTTTGAAAGACGGTCAAGCAAAAAATTGTCATCAATTTAAAACCTGTGATTGAGAGTTGGATATTCAGGGTGAGCTGCTTTGTTCACTTCAGTCTGATGTGAATTCCATTTTTCTGAGCCAAGCTTCAGCCCGCAAGGAACTGGGTTCAGATTCGCTCTGCCATGACATGGTTCCATCAGGAAATGGGGACCATGAAGAATTTGTTATCTGACATCCTTCAGGTAGTTAGAGCTCAAGCTTCTCCTCCTCCAGCAGCTCAGGAGCCTACCCAAGTGTACCTGATGCAACGTCGCGCGTTTTCGGATCCCCGTGGATCCAGGTTTAGCGGGTTTGGTGGCCAATGTGAGGCCCATTAGTGTTGTGTGTTTCTTACTAGATCCTTACCGGGTTGGTTTGGGTCCGTGTTGGTGTTCAGCTTGCTGGACACAGTGTGTTTGGCGTCCAGGTGGGTGACGTCGACGGTGTGTTGGCGGCAGTGGTGTGCCGTTAACATGGTGTTAACGTCCATCGATGAGGACGTCGACTGTTGAATTTGGCGTCAAGCTTTGTGGACGTCTAGTTGTGGCGGTCTGGTTAAACGGCCAAAGGGTTGACGTTAACCTGGCATGCCTGTGTTTTTATGGCAGACCCGAGCTCTGTTCTTTCTCCTCCTTCTCCCTTCCTCTTCCCCCACCTTCACCCTTGAGCTTCTTCGCGAGTTCTGACGGTCGGCGGGAGCTCGTGGGAAGGTCGTGGTGCGCGTGGTAGCGGCAGATCGGGCGGGGAATGACGGATTGGAGCACGGTGTTCGTGGGACGTTTCTCGGGTTTCGGCGTGATTCGAGGTTCTTCGGGAGTTTAATTGCGTTTCTGAGGTAGGGGTCGAGCCCTGTTAGCCTGTTAGAAACATTAAAACACGACTTATCACTTGAACCAGCATTTTTATTGTATTTTCGGATTAAGTTGCACCATGTGGGGTTAATGGGTGGTTTGATGATTTTACGTAGTAAAGCATGTTGTTTAGTTTAATTGTAATGCATGGGAGTTAGAGGAACTGTTTCCTCTTATTTTCTTAATGATTTCGGGGTCAGGAATGCATGTGGGATCGATTAGGGTTTCTGCAGGGTCTGGGTTGAAGATCTTGGCGTCAACATCGATTGACGCCAGGTTCATCAGCCAAGAGATAAACGGCTAGATCGCTTGCCGTTTACTTCCTTCAAGCGGCAGTCGATGTTGCCGCCAACCTTGCATGTGTGTTGTTTGCAGTATTGTTTACGTAGTTTTCTTATGAATATTGTGTGATTGTGTGTGCATGGCGATGACCGGTGTGAGCCAGTGCACTTGTTATGCTCTTGGAGCATACTGCTCATGTAATGGGCATGTTTTACGTAATGATGTGATGTACGTAATCGCTTTCCGTGGTATGTGTGGTGCGTTGGCACCCGTGGCACTCTTGGAGTGCGTTGTCCATGTGTCGGACATGTGGTTTACGTGGAAGACGTGTGGTACACCATCCAGGGTGTAATATGCATGTATTGTCTACGTGGTTTGAGTGTGTGTGTGCTACACACTTTGTGGTAATATAATTCTGGTAATTGTCGTAGTAACTGGGCAGTGAGGTTCTTGTGTGAGCCTAGCCATGACTTTGTGGTGTTTGGGCAGTGAAGGTCCACATTGACCTAGCCCTGGTTTGTTGTTGTCTTTCGAATAGTGTTATATTGATTTATGTGTTAAGTGGTCTGTGTTGCCACGAAGGTCATTTCGTGACCAATGATAGGCAAGTTTGTGGTTCAGTTATGTGTTGGTGTGGGATAGCTTTGGGGTCACACGGTGACCGATGTTAGCTAATCCTAACACTTGTATATTGTGAATTATAAGTAAGGCTATATATGTAAATATCGTGGTTTGTGCTAGCCGAGTGTGGTGGTCCGGCGCCTATTCCGGAATGCCTCTCTAGTCGGGTACCCCAGGTTCTTTGTGAGCCAGGCACGTGTGTTTGTTGTGCTCGGGGTTTTGTCCCGGTACTTGTGTTGTACCGTTGAGGTCTGTGTCGTCTTCCTGGACACCCACACTCTTGTGCTTGAGTTGTACGTCCGGCTGAGGGAAAGACGGCAGTAGGCAGCGGCTTGTGTTGTGGGTGTGTAGTCGCTTGTAGCGCGCTCGTAGTTGGGGGTACGAACACCAGTAGTCGCACTGGTCCCCAGCTAGTCCTGTTTTTCCAGTGCCTCACTTTAGAGTGCTCCGGCCAGAGACTCTAGAGGTGCCAGGCATGGGCCTGCAGTTGTGTGTCTGCAGGTGTGGTGTTGGTTGGTCTCCACAGTTGTTTGACTTCTTCCTAGTGAGCGGCAGTTGGACCTTTCGTCCGTGACTGCGAGACTGAGAGGTAGTTCTCGTGTGTGTTGTCCGGGTTGGATATTGGCCTGATCAGCCAGTAGTCCGTTCCCGTGTGGTGGCGCTGTTCTTTCTGACTCGTGCTTTGCTTACGCTAGTTGTAGCTTGACTCGTGCTTTGCTACTTCGTAGTGTCGTGAGTTTGTGACTCGTTGTCGAGGTTTGACCAGTTCGAGGTGTGCCTTGTGTTGGCACAGTTGTGACTGAGTTGTGGTTTGTGTGACTTGTCAATTAAGGTTTTACCTGTAATATTGTGTCTAACTAAATATAATATAATTATGGTTCATGTGGTGTTTATCACCTACTTGTACCCTTGTTCGAGTGTTTGTGTTGTGGTACCTCAGAGTAGCAGGTACTTGTTCCTTCGTGGGTTACTTTGTGTTTTGTGTGATGGTACATTGTGTACTACCTTTGGCGTTACTTGTGTGTGTGGAAGTCTTGTGGTTTGACCTGCCACTTGTTGTATCCTAATTGCTTTAAGTAGATCTTTGTTTATAAGATTATTGTGGATTAGTTTGTAATTATTAATTATGTTTACCTTTGTGGGTAATTTGTCGATGAGGCTTATGGCCTAGGCATATTGTGATTAGTTGAGCTATGCTCTGTGAAGGCCGTGTGAGACCTTCCTTGTTGAGTTTTACTCATCTTGGGTATAATTCCAATTATAGCTTTAGTGTGTTATGGATTGGCTTCGTGTTAGCCAGTTCCATTACCTTTGAGTAGTTCTGTTGTAAAGTGGTTTGGAGTATAAAGGACCAGCTCTTTGTTAGCCGTCCTATTACTCAAGTGTTTGCAGTTTGCCTGTGAAGCTTGTAGCCTGGGCAGTGCTTGCCTGTGTGGCTTATAGTTTAGGCAACCCGTTGTTGTAGCAGTGTGCCAGTGAGACTGTGGTTTAGGCACTTTGGTTGTTGGGCTGACTAATGATATTATGTTAGTCCTGTAGTCCTACTTTTCTTCTGAGGACGTTATGTTTATTATTAAAGCATGTTTAATTGTTATTTATGGTAATGATGTGAGCATGAAATGGTTTGGCTATTATTGTTGCCAGTGAGACCCATTGGGGTCGAGGATTTTGTGGTTACCGTGTGTTTTGGGTAGCCCCTACTGAGCCAGTGACTTGTTGAGGCTCACTCCCCTACAGTTCTTTTAAGGGCTTGCCGTGTGTTTGCTTGCAGTGGCGTTGTGACAGACTTGTACCACCAGCAGTAGTTTAGTAGTTAGTGTTGTGTGAGCTTGTGCTCCCTCGAGGTATGCCCTAGGTAGTTGTACTCTTTTTAATTGGACATGTATTAATGTAATGGGACAGTTATACAAATTTGTGAACAGATATGAGCACATGTACTTTCTTGTGTCTTATATTCTTGTGGTCTGTCTTTTTGTACTCTTACTGGACTCGTGTGTGAGATATCCCTTGCGACACTTCGGTGCGTTCGCGGAGGCGGATCTGGATATGGAGCCTTAATGGGCATAAACCCCTGGTCCGTTACACCTGAGCCCTCCGGCAGACAGCAGCAGCAGCAACAGCACGCCACCAGCAGATGAAGCCCAGGCAGCAGCAGAGGCCGAACCATCAGGGCCAACTGAGAGTCAGGGCCATCAGGGCCAACTGAAGAGTCAGGCCATCAGGGCCAGTTGTGTTGGAATCAGTGCCCCAGGGCCGACAGTGTTGGATCCTTTGCCTCCCTTGCCTGAAGAAGTGGTTTTCAGATCCTCCACCCATTGCTCCCACTTCTACCAACACTCCCATTCCTCCTTCTCCACTTCACAGCTCCACCCTTCCACCTCACTTCAAAAGGCCTAGAACCAGCCCATTTCTTCTCCCACACCTTTCCCTCCTCATCCTATCTCATCCTCTCCTCCTGTTTCTACCACTTCTCTCATCTTTCTTCTTCTCAAAATTTCGAGGCCCCTCCAGCATCCTCAGCTGGAGCCTCATCTCTTCTGGTACATCTTCATTCTAGAAGTAGGATTTCTCAATTTGATGCATTTCTCTACCCCCCTGCACCTCCCTCCTTTATCACTATTATTCCTAAGAATGTCCAAATCGACTCTCCCTTTCTTGATAAATTAAGGATGAGTTTGAAGAGGTTATCCTTAGGTCTGTGCTAAAGGTAGGAGACCACCTTTCCAAGACAGACTCTTCCAGTACTGTCTCAAAGAAAGGCAAACTTTCTTCCTCCAACACTCCTCTTTACCCCCTTTGGGTTTTCTCTTACAGTAACCCACAAGCATACCTCACTGTACAAAGAATACCTACAAAAAGTTGTTTTTGCCACTCTTTACAATCTTCCTTTTCTTAACCTCTCTGACCATCTAGACGTAATTCTTCCCTATACTCCTCTGTCTAAAGCCGAAAAATCCAAAATCTTCTCCTCAGCCCACTCCAAAACTGAAGAGCAATGGGCTAAATCTCATAAAGATTTGTACAATCGCTTTCTTCAAGCTAAGGCAGCAAGGTTTCCTCCCAGGGATCACTCCTTGACCCTTTCTGAGTGGTTCAAGTTTCACCACCAGAACACCTGGGCCCCTGCCATTCAGAAGCTAATCAAGCTGGTCAGGCATTTCCAAATGTTCAACAACTACAGGTATCTCAACAGATTACCTGAAGTTCAGCTTAGCCAGTTCAAGAGAGCCATCAAGGTCCTTATCCACTCTGAGCAGTCTGAGGAAATAAGAGTAGATTTTGCAACTCTTCATTTACCTGAAGACATTCTCCTGCCTCAGATTCATTTCCTGATCATGGAGTCTTCGATTGGTTCACTCATCTTTGAGCGTTTTGCAAGAGTCATGGGCAGAATCAAGATTCAGAAAGGCCTCCAAGTTGGTTTTCCTAGATTTCTCTTCCGGGAATATCATAGAGGGTTTGTCAACTCTGATGTTCTTGCCCCTCTACTCTCAGAGTGTGAAAGGCTAAATGCCTCCGACTGGTCCACGATTTACTCTCTGTCAGCTCAACAGCTAGCTCATCTGAATGCTGCTCAGGCCAGGGAAGGAAAAGCTCTTGTCTCTCCTGCCACTTTCTTGGATATGAACTCAATCCATCTGGTCCTTGATCCCTACAAAATTTGGGCTGAAAGGTACAAGGTGTTTTTAGCTCTTCGCCATGAACTCAAGGAGAAACATATTTTCTATCCTGTCACCATGGATCAATTTCTTGCCTGTGCAAGCTTTGGTACAACTCTCAGCATCCGCTCCTCCATGGATCCAGATGAATATGACCAGTTTCTTACCAAGCAGCGCAGCATCTATCTCTCCAAGATGGCTTCAACCATGGGACCTACCTTCTCCATTGAGAGTGGTGCCTTTAGGCAATTTTTTGTGCGTCAGGAAGAGCAGGCCTGGGAAGCTATTTCTCATTATGCCTCCCTTCTCTCTCCTGCTTATTATTTGCCTGTACCTCCACAAGCTTAATGAATGGATTGTGCTCTTTCTCCTCATTGTCTCTTATTCATTGTCTCTTATTCTTTGTCTCTTTCCTATTCCTTTTTGCTTAAATGACAAAAAGGGGGAGAAACCTACATTTGTCTGACACATTCTTGAATCATGCTTGAAGTACTTTTAATCTTGTTTACTGTTAAGTACTATTTAAATGATGATCATAGTTTTGTCATCACCAAAAAGGGGGAGATTGATGAACAGTCCATCCCCATGTACTTTTAAATTAATTACATGCTTATTTTGGTGATAATCAAACACTGTCAAAAGTTTTTCTAACTATGTTTTATTTAGCCTTAAGCACAGAAATACCCAAAGAAAGTCAAGCATTTGTGGTAAGTACTTACATACATTGTTTTTCAGAAGAGCTATAACGATTCCTTCATTAACTGTAACGATTTCCTCACAAGCTGTAACGATTTACTTGAAAGATTGAATAACCTTGCTGTATCAAACAGTCGATGTTATAACGACTCTGTAAGTTATCGTAACGACTTCTTTAGAAGTTATAACGACTTGCTCATTATAACGATTCTGTAAGTCATCGTAACGATTTCTTTAGAAAGTTATAACGACTTGCTCATCATAACGATTTCTTTAGAAAGTTATAACGACTTGCTCGTCATAACGATTCTGTAAGTCATCGTAACGATTTCTTTAGAAAGTTATAACGACTTGCTCGTCATAACGATTCTGTAAGTCATCGTAACGATTTCTTTAGAAAGTTTAACGACTTGCTCGTCATAACGATTCTGTAAGTCATCGTAACGATTTCTTTAGAAAGTTATAACGACTTGCTCGTCATAACGATTCTGTAAGTCATCGTAACGATTTCTTTAGAAAGTTATAACGACTTGCTCGTCATAACGATTCTGTAAGTCATCGTAACGATTTCTTTAGAAAGTTATAACGACTTGCATCTCATAACGACTTCTAAGTGTTTCCAACGATTTCTTCAGAAACACAACGACTTGCATCTCATAACGATTTGATAAGTGTTTCATATCGATTTCTTCAGAATCAAACGACTTGCATCTCATAACGACTTCTTAAGTGTTTCACAACGATTTCTTCAGAAACACAACGACTTACATCTCATAACGATTTGATAAGTGTTTCATATCGATTTCTTCATAATCAGAACGACTTGCCATGTTTCATAACGATTTCTTATATCATCTGTTATAGAACGACTTGGTTGTGGTAACGATTTCATAAGTTATCATAACGACTTCTTCTGAGTCTACAGCAACTTGATCATAACGATTCTATCAGACTTTCATAACGATTGCATAAGTCATGTTTCCATTAATTAATTGTTTTCCTTGATTTAAGATACGTTGAATAGTCAAGGTCGCATCACGTCTGTTTGACTGCCTTGCATTTAATAAAGACTGAACGTATCTCTGCACGGATACAGAACATATCTTCCATTCTCGTGTATCCTCTGCATGCATCTTCTAGAACGATAAACTGTCACTACCATATTTGTGTCTATCTGCTCTAACATTGATTGACATCTGAGATAGTATAGCTGTCTACCATTAAAGCTCAACCTTGCAGAACCTTAGGATATACTATCCTACAACATCTGACACAGAAAGAACTACAAGCCAACTAAGAAGATCTCATCACTTTGCGTGCTCCAAAGAACAAAAGACTGTCGACAGGAAGTTTCCACAGATCCTTCAGTCTAACGTACACCAAAGCTGTGAGACAACAGTCATCTCTTCGTCCTCATTCAAATTGGAGATACAAATACAAGACGAAGTTCTAAAGACAGACCATCCATCTAAGAAGGAAGCATTATTGATATTCAAAAGAGCCCAGAACTCTGCAGCTTTCAAGTCTTTAGAAGATCTCTAGAGCCATAAATTCATTCCTTTCTATCTTGGCTCTTAGCTCCTTGTGCTGTGAGAAGAAAAATTAAGGAAGAGCTAGATTAGTTCTGAGAGAGAGCACACTGTGTAGATCTTCGTCTCTCAGTGCTTGTAGCTTCAGATTGAGTTTTGTAAAAGCTTGATCTAGGGGCTAGTCATTCCTTTCAAGACTTTCTTGTGTTTTTTCCCTTCGTGTGTGAAGGAAGACCTGGTGGTTTCCAGGGTGTGTTTTTTCCCTTCGGGAGTGAAGGAAGACCTGGTGGTACCAGGTGTTGTGTTCCCTTCAGGAGTGAAGGAAGACCAGCTAGCTGGGTGGTTGTTTTTGTCCATAGGGGGACTGTACCCTAGTTAGTGAAATCCTGAGGTTGCTCAGGGACTGGACGTAGGACTCCTAAAGAGAGGAGATCTGAACCAGGATAAATCTGTGTGTTGTGTGATTGTCTTCATTGTGTGATTGTTGTTTTTACTAACCATTACTAATCTCTTTCAAGAACTCTTTATGTTTGTTTGAGTTCAGGTTTTTATCTGATAAATTTAATTTAAAGACCCATTCACCCCCCCTCTGGGTTAGCCAACCGGGTAACAATTACCTTAAAACATCAATTGTCTTAAACATCGATTGTATCACCACAAGAAAATGCGGCGTTTCTGACGGATTTTCCGTCGGAATCCGTCGGTAATCCGTCGGAAACTCCGTTTCCTTCGGAAATCCGTCGGAAATAGCGTCGGAAATAGTTGGTCAGAAAATTACCGACGAAAAAGAATTTCGTCGGAAATCGGTCGGAAACTCCGATTATTCGTCGGAAAATCTGTCGGTAAAACTGCTTTTTCTAGTATGTATTTCACATCGGTTACACTTAAAAATCGATTACATTGAAACATCGATTGTATTGAAACATCGATTGTATTTAAACATCGACTGCATTTCACTTGAACATCGATTGTTTCATAAACATCAATTACCTTCAACATCGATTGCCTGTTTCATATCGATTGCATTTCACTTGAACATTGATTGCTTCATAACATCGATTACCTTCAAACATCGATTGCCTGTTTCATATCGATTGTATTTCTTTGTATCGATTGATTGTATCATTTGTCTTATGTATCGATTGCTTCTCACTTTGACTTCTCGTAGTCGAAGCATGTTTACTACTGTAGTAGTACTCCGACTCGTTGAAAGTCGAAGTATAATATCAACTTCTGTGATCACTACACTTAGATGTATTTAAGTATCTATTATTATTATTTTTGCAGAACTGTTAATATATTACTTGTAACGCCCCGACGCGGAATATCGGAGCGGTATTACAGTTAAATAAAGAGTATAGAGAGATAAATAGACATCAAACCATTGCACAATTTGGAATAACGCCCAATAAAATCTAACTTCATTATAACTCCTTAAATCAACTATTACATTCACTAATCAGAGCCAAACTAGGGCCCAGAGTACTTTATTCAATCCAAATTATTACAAACTGGTTAACTAATGACTAAGTACTAAAAGCATTGGTTGTCGTAAAACGAGGTCACCCCTCCTCTTACTCAGTCCCAGCCTCGTTTGTGTGGTAGTCCCCATCAGACTCATCTGAAACACATGAAATAAATAGCGCAGGATGAGCGATAAACGCCCAGTAGGACTTAACATCTCGTATAAACAGGCATGCTTTAAGTGATTAATGTCTTATAGAGCATGATACTAGATAGAACGATCAAATATAGTCAAGAGTGCAATGCAGCATGATAACGAGAAATAGTAGCACTTTTCATAAGAGTATAGTATAACAAGCATGATAATGGATTGGCCATGTAACGAATAGCATGTAATGTTTGTACAAAGGTGCACTAGTAGAGATAGCACTTTTGGTCGAGCTCTTGTCAACCCAGAGAACATAGTACAGTTATTGATTGCTTGATTGATTGTCATAGATTAAATATTGATAGTATAAATAGCACTGGATGTATGCCGACATCCTGATCATTAAACTCCCATGGGCAAATAGCACTTTTCGGACGCACCTCCCAGGACTAGATCGGGCCCTATTACCTGACATTAGTTATATTTCTTATCTTAGACAATCAATTGTATGGCCAAAAGAATACCAAGAATAGATGAGAGTAATTGACGGATAGACGAGAGTGTAGAGAGAATGTGAACAGATGAGAGTATAAAGATAGTAGATGAGACATGGTTATATTCGTAAACAACGATAAATAGGCGATACAACAGTTGCACAACACACATGGTCGTGTGCCGGTAGTCTAGTAGAAGTCCCAACCACCCGCTAGTCGTGTTATGAACACAGGCCAGAGGTCCGACGTGATCTCAAGATAGAGAGAACACACTAACTTAATTAGGTACATACGGTCGAAATATAATATATGGGGCCCATGGCTAAAGCTTTATAAATTTCATGGTGTGGAGGTCATATAAGTCCATCAAGCCTAATTGGTTTGGACCATAGAGTCTATCATATACCAAAATGGCTGGGACCATTGAGTCCATTATGTCCATTTGGCTGGACGTTCCCATAAGCCTAGTGGCTGATAATGCCCAATAGCTTTCCAAACCCAAATGACCCATTAAGCCCATGGCTTACTGTTTTCAATGTTTCACCAACCCCATTCCCCCGTTAAGTCCGATTAGCACTCCAGCTTGATTAATTAGCATATCATTCCCAAGTTTACTTCGCCCACTCCAGCCCATTACTTGACAAGAGTCACATCTATACTATAATACTATAACAGAGTTCCTTGTTCCCGCCTAAACTATGATCAGACCACGTGGCAGCCGTTCCAGCCTCCTCACCAAAGCGGCCTTCCTCCCCTTTCTCTCTCTCTATCTCTCCTCCATCTCTCCATTTGTTGCTGTTTCACTTCCCGGAGAGAAGAACTGAAGGGCCGCGATCCTTCGCCTTCCAGTTTCGTGAAATGAACATGGCTCTTGGGGATCACTGCATCGCACGGGCTCTTCTTGGCTGCTTCTGCTTCCTCACGAGGGAAGCCCCATCTCCATCGCCGGATCCCGATTCTGGGAACTTTTCACCAGCCCCCCCCGGAGGGCCACCTCTGCAGAGCCAGCTGCTACCATGGCGCCTGGGCGCCGAAACCTACCGTCCTCATTGTTGGTGCTCCCTGTGCTCCCGCCCAGAGAGGTTCCTAGGGCTCTCTCTCTCTCTCTCCCTCCCCTGCACCTCCTCGCCTCCTCCACTGATCTCCCCATCTAGATCTCCCTCTGCACCTCCTCGCCTCCTCCACTGATCTCCATTGATCTCCCCATCTAGATCTCCCTCTGCACCTCCTCGCCTCCTCCACTGATCTCCCCATCTAGATCTCCCTCTGCACCTCCTCACCTCCTCCACTGGTCTCCCCATCTAGATCTCCCCCTGCACACCAGCCGCCCCACTTCATTGGGACCCTTGCGAATCCAGTTCGTAGAAATGTCGAAGACCCCGAGGAGGGCCGCAAAGCCTATGCGGCCAACACCGTGGACAATATTGGCCTGCTTGGCACCCGTAAGCCCCTCGACATCGAGCTCAGTCTGTCCGTCTCTGTGGCAGCTGTCTTCAACAATGCATGCCATACTACAAAGTGCTACGAGCCAGGTCAACACCCTATGAACGCCAGCAACATCCTTCACGACTATCTTCAATAAAGAGGTATGCTAATCAAGTTCCTCTTGAACTGCCTTCCGTTGTCAGTAGTGCATTCTCAGATCATCGTACCCCCTCCCTTCGGCATTCTTGACAGTGCCCTGTACCGCAAGGAGAAGGAGCGCCACCGTGCAGACATCTAGGAGATGGTATCTGTGAAGAAGCTTATTACAACCCTCGGCGCCTACGACACCGACAACAGGAACCTCATCCTCACCAGGTTTCTCCTGCACTACCTGAAGACCACCGTGCAAAGGATAGGCGGCGGCAATGGCGACGGGGACTTGGATTACAGCAGGCTTGCGAACACAGACAAGTTTACTGTTTCTGGAATTTTGAGTGTTTACTATTTCTGGAATCTTTCCATCCAGACAAGTTTACTAAGGATGCCATTGAGTTAGCATTTTCATTGTATTGCACTTTTTTCAGCTCAATTAACTGAATTTTCTAGCGCTCTTCCCAGTTTCTTCCTTTTTGCCATCACAACCTTCTTTCAATTTGATGTTTGTTGATATTTGCTACATCTTTTCTACTGAATAAATGCTTTCTTTCTTTCTCTTCTCCCATTTCCTTTGTGTCGGTGTAGGAAGTTTCTAAAGAAGAGGATATTAAAGAGATATTGTTTTAAAGTCATTATATTACATTGGATTAATGCTCCCTTGCGAGAAGGTTTCAGCATCCCCTAATTAAATGGTTTCTTCTTTGTTCATAACTTTAGAGAAAAATAAGGTACTCATTTTATTTGTTAACATCATTTATCTTCAAGTAATTACAACTTTTTGGATATCATAAACAGTTATAAGCACATATAGATCAAGGACCTATAGGTTTTAATGTGCCAGTTAATTTCATTTATGCTTATGTTTTAATGCTGATGTTATTTTCTAAAGTGTTCTTTTCTCTGCTGATTCTACCATTTTTCATCAGATTAATCACATATTTTTCACGTGTGTTTTCTCTTTAATGACCCCACCTTATTTTGCCCTTTATATGTTTACAGATTTATTTGCTTTCCAGCTATTCAGATTTATTTGCTTTCAAAGTTTTAAGAATTTTTATTTTTTTGTCTATTCATTTTGGTTGTGTTTAAATGATCGATCTTGAGATTAGTGATCTTTTTCACCCTAAGCAGAGTGCTATGTGATTCTGCCTTCAACAATTCCACCTTTAATTTAAGTAACATGGATAATGTCTTACAAAGTGGACATCCGAAGGCCCAAAGCATATGAAAATGAGTAAAATCCCATTATTCACATAGTACCAATTAAGTTGTGCAGGAAATTGGTAGAAAAAAACTGAAGAATCTGAGAATGACCATAAATAAAGATTGCTTATAACATTATACAGAAAATCCAAGAAATTAAACAAGTATAGGTATGCCTCAGAATAACAAATTAACAAAATACAAGACAACTGAATCATTAACAGAGAGGGTCATCCTTAATCCTCATAGATAGAAAAGGAAGTAGAATTTCTAGGTTCATGCATTAAATAGTAGCGAAAAGATAGCAAAAGCCCAATTTCAAATGTCATTTCATCTAACCAACAACTCCTTTCTAGATCATTAACTTCAGGGATTCACCATCAAATTTTGATATCTATCCATATAGCTCGCCACAATCTCAATTATACTTAGTGTACAAGTGCATGCCTCTAACTGATATTGTTTTGTTCTCATGGGTAAAACCTGGCTGAAAGATTATTAATGTTTGGTGATATGAAATAGGCAAGCTGGAGTCCTGCTCCAGGTGGCTGCTATGTGGTCTTTTCTCTTCGAGACCATTGGCAACCCACTCACAAATTGATGCCCTGCCTGCAGTACTAAACTATGCAGCAGGTTCCTTTAATGGTACACAAGTGTGTGCTTTAAACGTGTGTGAGAAAAAAGGTTCCACCAGTTGGAATAACCAGATTGGCGAGCAATGAGAACAAAGGTTAGAAGTGTGTTTCAGAAAATCTGAATTTGATAAGTTAGATTTGATTTGTACTTAAATTTCAACTTCTATGGAAATATTTTATAATGCAACTGTTTGAATGAATTTTTTGATTTTAACTTTTTTCTTACAGAATTTTGTTCAAATCTTTATTCTAGACAAAGGAATAAGGAAACAAGGAATGATTCAAAATAGAGATATAAATGGGGAAAATATCTGTATCCTGCCATAAAAGACTGGTCAAAGTTATACAAAGTGAGCATAGAACAGAGATCTACTACAAGAAGGGAATGCAACACAAGAATGGGAGTTCCGGTTTTGGTTCAAATTGCAATTACCATCATCAATTTTCAGCAAGATAGCATGATATTGTTATGAGATGGCTACTAAGGGAAGGTACATTGACAAAAAAAGATGTGCAGGAACACAGGAATATATTGTACCTCCAGTGACCTCCAGATTGATCATCTCCTCAAACTGTTATTTTCTTGGAGTCATCTATTTTTGGTCGCCCTAATTCCTTCATAGGATTGACCTAGGATGATCATTTTTTGTATGTAGTTTAATTGTTTTACTTTTTGAGCTCCATTGTTTATGGCATCTTGATGCCATTGGCATGTCCTATTATCATCGTCTAGCCCAACAAGTGCTCATGAGAGCTAGATATGCTTGGATAAACACATTGAACAATTTTGAGCCATTTTAGTTACACTCTGGGAGTGATCTAGCTGAAGTGCTCATGTAGGCTATATGCTTCCAATTTTCATTTCCTCATATGCTCACCATTGATCAAATTGCAAACAGCACTGCCCCAGTGCATATCATTAGCACGATAGGATTTAATAGTGTGCTTCTATCTGGTGCTTACCCAGTTTACGTTTCCTTTTAAGATCATTTTCTTTTTCTTTAAGCAAATTTCTAAGTTTTAAGAATTATTTGTTTTCTGACTATTCATTTTGGTTGTGTTTTAATGATTGATAATCCCTACCTATTTAATATCTATATGTTTTAATGTGCTTATGTTCCTAATATATATAGTTTGTATAGTTTGTATATTCTGGGTTTCATATTTTTTTGTTCCTAATAGACATCAGGCTTGCTGATTATGTCAACTTGGATTTCTATAGATTCTATGTGTAGCAGGATATGTCAGCATTGATGTTTTTTATTTGGTAACTTCTTCTGGCAGAAATATCCTCTTCCATTAATGTATGAGCTCAGAGCTTTGCTCTCTGTTCATGTAGATAGTGACGTGCATGTAATGTAGTTGGGGGACATATATATTTAGGAATGGATTTCCAATTACATGTAATGTAGTTGGGGGACATATATATTTAGGAATGGATTTTGTTAATGCCAATTTTGCTCTTAACTCTCATTCCCAGTTATATGTACTGCTGCTCAAGGTAATGTTTGGAAATTGGATAGCTTTCTAGGAAAATTAACCACAAATATTTTCTTTATTCCATCAGTGATTCCTTTTAAAAGGTTTTAATTCGATTTGAATTACAACTCATGTAAAAATGTCAAACCTTTATATTCAGCCCTATAAGGAGCATCCAGCCTCGGGAAAGGTGGCTGACCTTCATACATGTGCTTTTAATGTATATGAACTCTCTTCATTGTAAGTACTTATTATCTAAGTACTTTACATACTGATTAGAGAATAAAAATAAGCTCACTCTTCATTCTCATAGGAATGAACTCTCTGATATAAAGACTGATAAAATTAGTATGTAAAAAGTTTCAAGTTCTTATGTTTTATGTGCTTATATATAGAACCCTTATACATCCATGTGAATTGTGTTGAAGAGGTATAATTTTATTGGTTATAATTCTTTGGTTATACAGTTTCTACTGTAATTTATTGGTTATAATTTTTCTCACACTCTCAATGAGTAAAATATGTATCTCTCTTTCTCATATAGCAAGAACCCATCACTATGAGTAAAAATAGATCAATGATTCTATCTTTACTATTTATTGTTGTATAGAATTTTCAATGCATGCCAATAAAGAAATCGTTAAAATTTATGCATAGCTCTGATGTTCCTTTCATCCATCGACTGACTAGGTACATCACTAAACTTATAAGACCAGTTTGTAAGACAAAGACAAAAAAAAAGTAGTTTGGAAACTCACCCTCCATTCTAAAGCAGTAGCAAAGAATAGCCATGTCCATAATGTGAGCAAACAAGGGTTGGCTACAAGGATCCAGTAAAGAACTGAAATTGTGAGCAAATTTTGCACCTATCCATCAATGTGATGGAGACAAGGTTGGATGAACTACAAAAATCGTCCCTAATAAGCTTATAAGCTATGGTTTTTAATTGATGGAACTCTATGAGGACAGTTGAGAAGCAAGGAGGATCAGTATCATGCAATTCACAACAATTTCACAGACCTTTAAGAGAGATAAGTGTTGATATAGGGAGATCTGAAATTTCTTTTTTTTACATCCCAAAAAGGGTAAGATATTTGGTCCTGAAACCAAGGCTAGCAATTTCAGATCTAAAAATACCTATTTTGTTTTGGCTGTTTCTCATGAAAGCAAGGCTAGCAATTAAAGTAGGTAGTTTTGTGTAAGCATCTGAAAGGTGTTTTATCCTACTTCCAAATATGTTTCCGTAAAGCTATATGTTCTCTACGAGAAGCATCTATATTATAAACACAATCATATGTATTCGTACATGTTTCATGCATATATAAATACATGTGTGCAGAGAAACTAGGATTGCATGTCAGCTTCTAGACAGTTTCTATTACCTCAGTAGGTAGAAGAAAAGTTGGCCCACAGCCTAACTATATATGTTTTCCATCTCTTGGCATGGATCCAATCTGTTTTGATGCATGGAATTATGTGCGTTTTGAGTGGATTTTCCAGTGAAAGAGAATTCAACTCTAACTTCTTCAGATTTCAGGTTTTTAGCTACTTTTAGAATGATTATTGCATATTAGGAGCAATAATCTACATTCTAGATCAAAGGAGGCCTTCTGAGCTTTATCTATTTAGTACCCTATCTGCATAAATTTCTCTCCCTATCTCTCCTCATGTTTGCATCCCATATAGAGTAACACAGTCTTCTTCTGCCTCTCCATATCTCAACTGCCATATTTCAACTGCCTGAAAACATTTTGAAACCAAAGTACAACTGAGATTTCCCTACTGGAAATTAGCATCCCAATATAGAGTAACATGATTTTCTTCTCCGGTCTGAATCAAATTACGTGCACGTCAAACTCAGCAATATAGGAAGAAGAAAGTTCCTCTGCTAGACCTCAAAGATGCTGACAATCAAAAGGGCCCAACTTAGATGCTTCAGATGTCATAGAAATAATATATATGTAATATTCAACTATTAGAGACCAAAAACCCCATACGGCATGCAGAAAATTTCCAATGTATAATGTTCACTCATGCATTTTTGTTCTTAGTTACTGTTAAATTGTTCTCCATAATGCTCAAACAGTGACCCAGAATTCCCATATCTTAGATGACTGATTATTAGAGAACAAAAGATGACATGGATTTTACCTTCTGATCCTCAAGGGATGTGCCCTGACTGCCACAAGTGCCTTGATGGGAACACTCTCTAGGTGGGTAGGGAGAGTGGCTAATGTATGTAACAGTCCAACACGTTCTTCTTTTACCTTACATGTTCTAAAATGCAACTCCCTTAATTAAGGTTCTTAAGGTTTTAGAGGTTTTATTGGCATGAAGAAGATTAAAAAAAAAAAAAGAACATGACTTATTGGTATCTTGAGCAACTGAGCAAAAAAAAAAATTTAATTTTACTTCATATGTTTCTGTCTTTCTCAGATCGGTCTATTTTCTTTCTTCCAGGTAAGTGCTCTGGAGCTTATAGAGTTCTATTTCATTATCGAGACAGAATACTGTAAGCGTAACGTATTACTGTGAATTTGTATAAACCCTATACAGTTTGAAACATTTGGTTATTAATCTATTTACATGATAAAATCATTGAGTGTTTTCTCATTAATCTATGCACATTATAGAAATAACAGATCTTTGAATCAATTTTTTTATATAGATCCTAAAATGCAACTCCCTTTATTTTTTAAGTAACCCAATCTATTTTTTTAAGAAACCAAATAATGTCTCCTTTTCACTGGAATGATAAGAAGTGGTGGCCAAGTATTGTGAGTTCTTACAATGTGTCAGAATGGAAAGATACGGAATGTCAGGCCTTCATGCCGCCTGCACTACAAGACAAACAACATTTGTCAGCGGCTATAGACTGTTGACAAAAATCAAAACCCCGTTGACAAATACTTATGTCAACGGCTTGTGTCCGTTGACAAAGCCGTCGACATATCGGTCGTCGACTAAACATACGTCAACAGTAAACAAAGCCGCTGACATAAAACCTTTTGTCAGCGGTTTTAAAGGCCGCTGAGAAAAAGGTTTTATGTCAGCATCTTTCAAGCCGTTGACAAATGTTCCATTGTCAACAGGTTCATAGCCGCTGACAAAAGTGAGAATACTTTTGTCAACAGGCTTCAGCCGCTGACAAATGTTTGTATACCTTTTTAATACAAATTCTTTTGAAAAATATAATTTCCTGTTTGTATAATGTGACTTCAATAGTTTGCTAGGACTGTATAGACACTGACACCAACAGAGAAGTATTCATACCTGTGCCAAGAAACCCCCAATTGCAGGGCCAACAATTAGTCCTATGCCCCATGCGGTACTAATCTGAATATGATCAAATAACATTATCAGCAACAGTAGAAAACTGCACTAACATATGAATACAAGTGTTGATTGGCCTTATACACTGGATCCATTCCAAAGCCACAAAAATAGAAACAAGCCAACAATGTTGCTAACATGTAAAGATAAACAAACCATTGTCACAATCTGGAAAAATCGAAGATATGCAGTGCCTATGCAGAGATTCATAGTTGCCCTCAAGTTGCTTAATACAATACAACATAAGTCCACTTACATATTAATCACAACTATGGAAGAGATTGATTACTATAAGAATTCAGCATTCTTGACTCCTTATTACTCCCTTATCTTTCCAAGGGAGAAAAGAACTTACTAGTTGGTCAAAGTTGCACTCGCACTAGAACATGTCTTTCATGTATCCCATACACTATCCAACACCAATAATATGACAAAACTTGATCACCAAGTGGGAAGAATTACCATTCCTCGCTAACCAAAATATCTACAGGTAGGCTGAGACCTCATGCTACAGATGCTACATCTTTAACTAATGCAGGATAATTGTTGTATTGGAGTTACCAAAAGATATATATATAATATATATATATATATATATATATATAAGCACTCAAACGAAAGAAACACCTGCGAGGAAGACAATAAATGTTGCAACTATACCGACCTATACTGAATAGTAGCCATCATATATACAATTATCTTCATCATATCCCAACATATACTCATTATCAGAATCCACTATTCTTGAGGTCATAATTGCCTCTCCTCTGGAGAACCGCCTTACCATTTGCTATAAGCACCCTTTGGGACTATCACATCTGATCAATATGTGCATCTGTTACCGATAGCTAGAATCTTTTTAATTTCTTACATATAACTGCACTGGATATATAAAAGGTTTACCAATATGTGAGCCAGCACATCTTGTGCTTTATGATCATGTCCTTCTGGGTACTGATTAAAGTTCATTCCTTCCTGCCCAGTAAGTTACTTAAGAGATAAAAATACAACAGCACTCATAATTAAGAGTGATTTGATCGGAGGATCGAGCATATCTTCCTGGCGCTCTGAAAGAAGTTCCAGTTGGATATCCTTCAGCATCGATCGATCTTGAACTGTCAAATTTGATGTTCCTCGAGATCGATCCCCCCTCCTGCTGGTAGATCGATCCCTCACCAGATATGGGTCTAGCTCTGACGTGCCCCGTGATAAACTGGGTTGGCTTGCATGATGTAAAAGCATCAGTTTTGAATTCATTCCCGCGATCCCTGCCGATCTTGAACCCCGATCTGATATGGAATTCCATGATGTAAAGAGCATCAGTTTTGAATTCATCAAGTAACCAAACAATAATAGAATTTATCCTGTCAACAAAAGTACCTTGCACCTCACATATATCCAAATATATTTGATTAGGATTCTGCTGTCAACCTCAAGACAAGCAGTTTTTGCCAAACATCAGGCATTTGCAGTTGCCAATATATCTGATCCAAGGCCGATTCCTGGCTAAAAGAATGCCCATTAAAGGATAAAGGATAATAAATATCTTCATAAAACATATAAATACCACATATTTCATTTAGAAGCTGAGTACATCATTAGAAATAAGAATGGTGAACCGGTGGCTGCGGGGCCCTCTATCTGCATCAAGCCTCCGTCCATGAGAATGGAAAAAAAATACATAGATGTACCAATTCAATTAAAAGATAATGAAAAAAAAAGCAATTGTTAATTGTACAGTAAAACACACCATATATTGAGAAGGCCAATAGAATAAAGAAGGGCATACACATCACCATGTCCATAAGCCTTTGTCTAAGCACTACAAAAAAAAACATGATATGCCAAGGTTGCTAGCATAATGAAAATCGTTTGAATGTGTGATGTGCATAACCCAACAGTAATCATGCAAAATTACCATCTACAGATTGAGGGAATATGAAGATGCATTTATCTAGAACTAAGTCAATGCATAATTTCTTACCATACACCAACAACTTCAAACTTGGTTTTCTATCCAGATTCACATATCTCCTGGAATTTGCCCCTGAACCAAAATATAGAATGTAAATACAACATAACCAGAAACAGAAGAAGTTCTCGTAAGCATTTCATCGAACAGAAGAAAGGACTGCCGTCGGAGACGCCTCAACGACGAGGCATCTCGACACGTTGTTGTGAGGTTATCTTAAGCTTTACCCGGGTAACATTGTTGAACAGGGTGGAGTACAGCTTCCTCAGCAGAGGCCTCTGCCCCTCGGGCTTCGTCTGGATTATGGTGTAGAGGTCCTGCTTCAGGAGCGAGGAGCTCTCCTGGAGTGCCAGCTGCAGCTCCCGCCAGGCCTGCGACTCCACCAGCTGCCGGAGCCGGAGGATCCCCCGCGAGTGGATCTTTATCCCCGCTTCCGCCTCCTCCGGCGTCTGGTCGGGGGCGGTGAACCCGAACTCGAAGGAGCGCGTCGGTTTCTGGACCAGGAGCGGGGCGGCTCCGGCCAGGAAAGCTGCCACGAGGGCTGCCGTCGCCCCCTCGGCAGGAGAAGACGACGAGGTGGTAAGGGCGGCTGGATCTCGCGGTCGTCACCGCAAGGATGAGGAGACGACGACAATAAGGACAGGATGCCACCTCCACCTCGGTTCCCCTGAAGCTCCGGCACTGCGTCCCCGCTACGGATCTCGTGGATCCCCTCGTGGCTCCCTTCCGCCAACGCGGACGGCGTTGTCGATGCCGTCGGTGTGGTGCTCCTCTCCTCAGCGGCGGCAACGACGACCCACCCCTCTTCTCAAGGTGGCAGCAGCGACTAAAAGGGGGGCAGAGGAAGAACAAGAGAGAGGGAGAGAGAGATCGAGCAAAGAGAGAGGAAGCGAAGGTCACGACGGCGGCGTAACAAGGGCTTCTCCCCCTCGGCAACAGCGGCGCAGCAGGGGCTCCTCCCCCTCGACAATGGAGGAGGCGACACAGCGAGAAAGAGGGAGCGAGAGAGCGAGAAAGGTGGGGGAGAGAGGATTTCCATTGTGGGAGGTGGAAAATTTGGGTTGGGGGAGGCGGTTTTGTTGGCGGTGGGCGAAAATATGTCAGCGGCTTTTAAGGAACTGCTGACATATAGTAAATATGTCAGCGACGTGAACTAAACCGTTGAGAAAGAAGTCTTATGTCAACAATCCGTACAACCGCTGACAAATATTTAGATTTCTGTCAGCACCTTCGCCTACCCGCTGACATATATATAATATGTCAACAATTTTCCAGCCGTTGTAATATAATCGTAGACAAAAACATACTTTTTAGTAGTGCTTTCCCTCCCCAATCCCTAGCACACATACAACACCTAATTTGTATTCCACTGTATACTCCTGCAACTTCTTAGCCATCACCATTTGTCGCACCAGATTGCTTCATGTTAGAGTAAAGAGGGGAGAAGAATTATTCAGACAAAGGGAGTGTTAAAGTGGAAAAGAGGATTACATATGAGACATGGCATATCAACCATCTCTTTGTCAATGGGAATGCTTTACAAACAAAATACCATAATCCATGCTATCTCATGCAAAGTTGATCCCCCGGTCACTTTCACAAATAATCAAGCGAGAGGCTCTCAATCATCTTACATGTATGTGACCTGTCTCTCTTGATAACAAAGATACATCAATTTAGAATCCAGGGTATGTTTCATCAGCTTAAAAGTAACCACTCTGCAAGGATTCTGATCATTGGAATCTCCTGAATAATCAATCAATTTTGAAAGTGTACTTGAGATAAGACAAGTACATTGGTTGCCCATTGGTGCTATTAAGCAAGTACCCCACCAAGAAATTGGTTCACATGAAACTAACAGGACCATGCTTTCTTATGGTTGTTCTGGTAATGTTAGATGATTTAAGGAAGTGCACTCTCAAAAAAATATTTGTAGAAATACATACAAATGACACCTTATAAGTTGGTATCTTCTACTGTAGGATAATAAATTAGCATGTATTAAATCTTATGTAGCTGGAGCCATTCACTTTTTAAAATATAATTAAAAAAAATCTTTAATAACTTATCAAAGTGAAAGATGAAATTCTTGACAGAGTGCAAAACACCAAATTTGCCTATTAGCTGAAAAAAGATTGACAATACAAAATAACATAGAACAGAGACTTACATGATGATTTGTGCTTTCCACTCTTTAAATATGCAGCAAAAGGCTCTGTATATGTCAGGCACCGGAGAACTGAATTAAGAAAGCAAGTACTGCCGAGATTTGTCAAACCAGCACCCTGTTCAATGTTCAGTTAGTACTTCCAGCAAAAATGAAGCACTTCAAGATTGAAACAAAACATGCACAGATGAAAAAAATTGAATAGGGCGGCGTAGAAGGAGACGTGCTAAAATGTAACTCTCTTGAAATAATACTTCATATGTATCTGTCTTCCTCAATTCAGCCTTTTTATTTCTTTGAAAGAGTTACCTGGGAGCACTTTCATATTTTCCTACATTATAAATGTCATTATAATCGCAAACAACCTACTAAGATATAAAGATGTTTCCGATGACGGGTCAGTGCAGGTTATTAATACCTTTTGGATCTTCAATTTTATTTCTTTATTCAGATAGTGACATTGTCCTGTCAAAGGAGCAGTTCATTTAACCATTTAAATATAAAGAAATATATAAATTATATGAACATGTTTTAACCATTTAACCATTTTTTTAGAGTAACCACATTATCTTTCCAAAGTTTTTAGAGTTTAGTTTCTACATGTTTTTCGCAGTAACACAGTACTGATAAAAACATCTACCAAGTGGTAAAAAAACATATCATGCATTTGTTTTGGCATTATATTAGTTAAAGTATATTTTTTTGAAAAATTATTTTGTTCTGGAAAATATAATGATAAGAATGTCATTGAACTTTGATTTCAAAATGATCGATGATTTATGATAATATTTTTTGTAATAACTTTATATATCTAATATATCAATTAAAAGATTGTTGATAATTTATGATTTATGATAAAATCTATTGTGTAATGTTTTATTCACGTTCAAACATTTTAATTAAGATTAGTTTAACAAATAAATTTATAATTAAATTATATAATTTTTTAAAACATAATTTATATTTATTGATATATTTTATAATCAAACACCGTGCATCGCACGGGTGTCCAACTAGTACTATTCTATAATGACAACTTGGCCCAATTTTCATGGAAAGCTATAAAGGAGAATTCAAGTCATTTATTTACATGTGCCTCTATGTAGGTTTGGCGATGTTCGACGGTAGTTTCAATAGGCAAAATGGCTAAAATGCATTTTCTCTTTAACATGAATTATAATCCAAATCCTCATTAATTTAAGATGACCGAAGTTCCTCATGACCCTAAACATTCACAAAAATCACCAAAAAATCTAAACATGTAAAAGTTCTGAAGAATGGCCATGACACCCTCAAAATCAGAAAGATTGCTAAGATTACCCAAATACCCTCAAAACTATATGATAATCCACGAAAAACCATGAAAAGTATCAAAAGTATTAAAAAATATATCCAAAACAGTTAAAATGCCTCATATAACTCGAAGAGATGCACAAAATCACCAAAACCCTTAATAGCTAAAAAAAATCATAAAAATAGCAAGAAATTCAAATGTTAAAATTTGAAAACGGCATTTGAATCCTCAAATATTTCAAAAATATCCAAAATACCCCTAAATGTTAAAATGCTTAAGGGGGTGTTGGGAACATTTTTTTAAAAAAACTATTTCTATCTAAAAATTATGTTGAGTTCTCTTTCAATTTTAAATTTTAAATTATGAGAATGTAATATTATCTGTTTGGTAAAAATAATAAAATTTTTTAAAATTTATATTGATGTGTTTGGGGCGGGGGAGCTGTCGCACAGGGGCGGGGCCTAAGAGGGGGGGGTGGGGAGGGGATGGGGGGGAGGGCGCCAGGTGGGGGGGTTGGGTGTTTGCAGGCTGTGGGGGGGATGGGGAGGGCACAAGGGTGGGGGGAAGGTGTGTGCTGCAGGGGAGATGGGGAGGGCGTAGGGGTGGGGGGAGGGGATGGGGGGGGGGGGGGGGGTTCGCAGGGGGGGGGATGGGGAGGGTGCGGGGGTGGGGATGGGGGGGGGGGGGGTTCGCAGGGGGGGGGATGGGGAGGTGCGGGGGTGGGTGGGGGGAGGGGATGGGGGGGGGGGGGGGGCGCAGGGGTTGGGGGGGGGGGGATGGCGGGGGAGGGTGCTGGTGGGGGGGTTTCAGGGGGGCATGGGGAGGGTTCTGGGTTGGGGGGGGGAGGGGGGGAGGGTGCTGGGTGGGGGGTGTGCTTCGCAGGGGGGGCAGGGAGGGGATGGGGAGGGCGCAGGGGGGGGGGGGAGGGTTTGGGTGGGTGTGGGGGGGGGAGATGGGGAGGGCGCAGGGGTTGGGGGGGAGGGTGCTGGGTGGGGGGTTTGCAGGGGGGGAGGGTTCTGGGTGGGGGGGGGGGGGGATGGGGAGGACGCAGGGATAAGGGGGGGTGGGGTGGGTTGAGAGAGAGGAGTGAGTGTGTTTAAAAAAAAAAACTGGTTCATCCTTGTTTTTATTTTGAGAGAGATTTACATTAGGTAAAAGTTGTTCTCTAAAATAAAAAAAATTGTTTATCAAACATGTCATTGTATTTGTTCTCTTTCTTTTTTAAATTAAGAGAGAAAATTGAGAAAAAAGTGCAACCAAACACCCTATAAAAGAGTAAGATAATACACCTTAGGGTGTTAAAACTTTCTAAATCCTTTAAAACACCCATCAAACCCTAAACATTTCCCCTTAAACCCCTGAAACGTTTTTAAGAAAATTACTTAACTACATTATATATGAACTAAAATAATCCTAAATGTATCACTCAAAACAGCAATAAACCCATTATGGACTTGCAATTTAATTAGCTTTTGTGAATGATATGATCGTGTTATTTATGACGTGTTTAGCATCTTTTCAGTAGTTAATTAAAGGTATTCAATATACAGTTCAATCGATGTAATTAACACCGATCAAGATCGTGGAGAAAAGGCCAACACTTAATCCCACATTAATCACGCATGAGTACCTAATGTTTCTAAGATCTCTCTTGCTCTCAGAGTATATAAAGTGTACTGTCTGTTCTATATATTCTGAGATCAAGAGCTGTGCATTATTTTTTCACCTCTAGTAGTCGTCCCAACAGTTCAACAAATTTGAAGTCAGAATCTTAAGCTTTGATAAGGTGGACAAGTATATCGATCAAACTTCGAACGTACGGAAAGGAACCGGCCAGTTGCTGATCAGTGATCAGCCATTTACATGCCTTGCAGGAACCTGCATGCATCGCCGGCGACGTCGTGCCACCTGATCATATATCACGGTGTGAGAAGACAGATCGGCTTCTCTTCGAATCGTCTCCCAATTAATTTCTGGACATCTCTGAGATGTCTGCGGTAGGGAGTGAAGCCGGGCCTAGGAGGTGCCAACTGTTGTTTTAACATGTGTAGTACTACGAGCAACACTGTAACGTAGCGCGTTTTTCAAATCTTCGCAGATCGTTGATTAGTGGTAGTTCGGATCTGCGTTTATTAGTTTTGGTATGGTGCTCATGGCCAATGTGAGGTCATTGGGCCTTAGTTGTGGTTTCCGTACGTTGTGTGGGGCTTAGTGGGCCGGCAGGTTAGGCCCGTAGTGTCCGTTGGTTCATTGGATGTGAATGCGACGGAGGTGCGCGACGGCAGTGGGGGTCGCGTTCTGGTTGTCGCTGTTTTGGGTTGACGTCTGCATGTGCACCGCATGTCGCACGCTGGGGCAGCCTGCTGACGTCGGGAATGAGAAGGCTACGCCCTAGTCCGTCGCGACAAGGTCGCGATGGGGAGGTACGTCGCGATCCCAACTGCTGTGCGATTTTTAAGAAGGTTGGCCGAACAGAGCTTTCACAAGCTCTACTCGACCGGGAGAGGAGCTGCCGCAGGTTTTCTGGGCGATTCGGCATTTCGGCATGGTGTTCGACGCGTTCTCGATGCGAGGATGTCGCGAGGAGTGGGGGAAACACCGTGCCATACGTGGATTGCGTGTTCTTCGTGAAGGTAGGGAGTTCTACCTTGATTTGTTACGTGGATTGCTTGTGGTTTGTTTACCGGTTTTAAAAACAGTAGATATCATGCCTAGGAGGTGAAATGAGCATGAAAACTGGGTTGAAATCGCCGAGGGTTCTACTTTGCATGGTTTTGTGTTTTGGTTGTCCGATTATCGATGTTTAACGTGCAGGCTTTGGTAAGAGGTGCATTGGCATCTGTAGAGCTCTGTGAGCATGTTGCCCACATGGTTAGTGGGTGGTTTACGTATGGTTTACATAGTTGATGGTGGTGTTTTCGTAGTATGAATATGTGCATGGCACATAGTGTTGTGTGACTGGGCAATGATAGTTCCAGTGTGAACTTAGCCTCAGTCTTGTGACGTCTTTTATGGATTAATAGAGATGGTTTAAGTAGTATAATGTAAGTAAGGTTAAGAGTTGGTGTATAAATAGTGTTTATTGTATGTATGTGGCAAGGAGGTCACGTGATGACCAATGATAGGCCAGTTTGTAATTGGTTATCGTGGTTACATGTGTGTGGTGTGGGGTAGCTTGTAAGTCACAGGGTGACCGAGGAGAAGCTATTTCTGATGAATTATAGTGATTTTAGTTATTTTTTTGGAATAAAATTATCGAGTAAAAATTACTCTAAAACTAATAAATTAAATTAATCTCAATATCCATGCACCAATAATTCTTGAAATTATTATATCTAGAACCATCAATTTTTAAAAAATATTATGGTGGGTTTATATCTTAATTCTGTTACTCAATTTGTTGACGTCCCATTGAGGTGCATATTTTAAAGACAGTAGTAAGACCCGACATTTTTTATTTCTAATTGTGCATGTTATGTTTAATATTTTTATTTTGTATAGATTTAAGGATCCGTGTTTTGTTATCTTCTGGTTTCAATCAGATGATATTGGCAACAATATCGAGTGCCGCCAATATGCTCTTGACGGAGGTATCGAGTGCTGTCAATTATCTTTTGACGGTTTAGATCCATGATCTTATTTTGAATCTCCAGTTTGATTTTTGTTGCTGGTCTGATGAACTTGACATCATCCTCACTACCGCCAAGATATTACATCCCGCCTATATATATTGGTCTACTCGATGGTCGCCTACAACTCAGAGTTTATCAATATATGAAGACGTGATCCTATTTTGGGTTATGAAAATTACATCAGGTATGGTCAAACAATTTTCCTTCTAATCTCCTACGGTTCAACTCCGATATGTAAGCGACCATCGAGTTGATCAATATATGTAGGCGAGATGTAACATCTCAAAACATAATATTAAAATAATAATATGATCTTGAAAAGCTAAAAGTGACAATGATTCTTATGTGGGATATGACTATTTACATAAAAATTGTCTATTTTTTATTTAGAGATATTCTTACACTATTACCATAACTCTCATATTATCTTCTGACGTATGCACCTCAATAGAAAGTCAAAGAACTTGAGTAACGAAATTGAGATATAAACCATCATAGTTTTTAGAAAAATGTACTAATTTTAGGTATAATAATATCGAGAATTATTGATGCACTGGATATGTCGCCAATATCATCTAATTAGAAACCAGAAAGATAGCAAAACATGGATCGTTAAATCTATACAAAATAGAAAATATTAAACATAACATGTACAATTAGAATTAAAATTGTCGGGTCTTACAATTGTCTTCAGAAGTACCCACCTCAACGGGACGTCAGCAAATTTGAGTAACAGAATTAAGATATAAAACCACCATAATTTTTAAAAAAAATGGTCTAGTTCTAGATATGATAATGTCAAGAATTATTGTGCATGGATATTGAGATTAATTTGATTTATTAATTTTTAGAGTAATTTTTACTCTATAAAATTTTATTCCAAAAAATAAACTAAAATCACTATAAAATTCATCATATTTAATTAACTTGTGTTAAATTTTTACATTGATTAGACATCTTTTAAAGAAAAAAATAAAATTTTAAAAAACTCTAAACGAAGGATTATTCCCAGCAAGGAAGTTGGTGCTGGCATGACCAACTTGCCATGACCGACTTGCAAGTTGGTCATGCCAGGACAGAATTTTTTTATATATTTTTTTAAAAAACATATTTACTGGTCAAAACTGTGCTATATTACGAATTAAATTTTTTAGGATACTATTCACCTAATACAATTTTCAAACTATGCTATTCCTAATAAAAGCCCTCGATCAAACCCCCCCTTTTACCTACCTCTGAGCCAATAGCAACAGGTGACTGTTCTTGGATCCTCTTGTTTATACTGACCTGAGAAAACCCACCCCAGTCAGTACAGTCCCGTCCCTCATAGGTTAGTAGGACACGATCAAGCTTGGGTAATAAACAACAAGGATACTGTTGGTTGGAGGATTGGGTTTAGCTAAGTGCAAGGACACGGACAACATAGAAAGTATTGCATGTTTTTTTTTTTGTGGTAATTTGAAGCCCTTAATTCATTAAAAATAGGAAAACAACACATAAAATTTTGGTACAGACCGAGAAGTAAAGACAAACTGACAAGAAACGAGTCTAGCAGGGTCAACCAAATAGGAAAAAAAAGGCAAAACAGAGAACAAGCATGATACAAAGAAAACAGAAAACAGAAAACAACAAAACGGCAAGAGAAAAGAGACTCCCAAAGAAATTGCAAAACTGACTACGGAGAATTAATTGTTGGTCCCTGGCAGGGGCGAACAATTATTTTTCCATCCCTATCAGTTTTTTCATCAACGCACGGTCTCTGTTTTATGCGGGACTTAATTTCCAGTCCCTGGGATTAACGGACGTTATGCCTCTTCTCGCAAATATCCATCTACTCCCAGCCCTATGTGACGCGTGACCATCTTTGGCTTTAATGCCTTTCGAAGAAGGCAGACAATGGCACAACGCTTCTCGCCGCGGCGTTGCGAAGAGGAGCCCAAGGTTGCCATTTGGGTGCGCTGCGAAGAGGAGCGCAGGCTTGCATTTGGGTGGAAGATTTTGGCTTCCGGTGAACTTTTGTAAATTGCTTCTCATTTCCTTCTATCCCCGGTGTAGGTGAGTTGGTCAGTGGCGTTCTGATAAACTGGTTCTCTGTAGATCCACATCCGTTAGTCACTAGACGGTTTTTCTTGCCAACAATGTTTCATCCATATCGGCAGTAGTAGTCTGGCAGTAGTAGTAGTCGGAGGTTTTTTCTCACTCCTATTTGTTATTTTCTCAACTTTTTCATGCAATTCTTCAAATCCACATTTTTCTGTTTTGATAGACAATGGTTACCGTCGTTAGAAAATTGTTACAGTAGACTAAAAGGACATGTTACTCTGAAAAAATCCTATTTTGTCTAAGTTTGTATATTTCTAATTGTGTAAAACTTTCGAAGTAATTACACACTTAACTCTGTAACTCAGTAACTGTGTAACAACGTTCTAAGTAGTTACATAGTTAACTGTGTAACTTTTTAATTGTGTAACAACTTTCTAAGTAGTTACACAGTTAACTGTGTAACTAAAAAATTGTGTAACTGAGTAACTGTGTAACTGTGTAACTGTTTAACTATTTAACTGTGTAATTGTGTAACTGAGTAACTGATTAACAAGTTCAAAAATAATTACATATTTTAACTGTGTAATTGTGTAATTAATTAACAAGTTCAAAAATAATTACATATTTTAACTGTGTAAGTATGTGATTACCTACTTTTTTGTACGTAAGTGTCTATTTATATTTCTATTTGTGTAACAACTTTCGAAGTAGTTACATAGTTAACTGTGTAACTGAGTAACTGTGTAACAACTTTCCATGTAGTTACACACTTAACTTTTAATTATGTAACTGTGTAACTATGCCGATGGCATCATTATACACACGAAAATTACAGGATCTAGAGAAATTACCACTTTGTCAATGGCATCTGCTGGTTCTTGCTCGATGACAATACCACCTTTGCGATGTCCATGTGGATATGGGTGGTGTAATATACTAACAAGTCACAGTACTAACAATCCCAATCGCAAAAATTATAAGTGCAAGGTCTGTATATGTTGTGGACTTCGTGGCACTGATTATTTCTTTGTAATGCTCAGTATATGCTGAAGTACCATGTTTATTCTTCTTTGTTGTGTAGAAAGGATCATGCAAATTCTTTATGTGGTCTGATGATTTTTTTGGACCTGGGCCATCATGTAGTCCAAAGTGCAAATGTAGTAGAGATGAGATGGTGCAGAAACTAGTTGAAGAGAATGAAATTTAAGAAAGCGAGTGCAAGAACTTCAACTTCAGCTAGAGAAGAAGACGAGGATTGCTGCAACCCTTGGTCGAGTAGTCTCCACCTTGACAACAGAGGAGGTTGATAATTAAAGGATAATCAAGCTTCAAGTTAGGTTGTGTCTCACATGTTAGTCACAAAATGAATGTAAATTAAGCCTTTTGTATAAGGGAAGGTAAAGAAATTTGTACTCTCCAGAATAGGTTTTATTTTATTTAGTTTCAAAATATTGTATAAATTCAGCATGTTAGATTGTGTAATGCAAAGAGATATGTATTGACCACATTTCTGTATAAGAAAGATCATGTGGTTCTTAGGTAATGTTGTTTGGTTGAATAATGTATTGACAATTAAAATCCAACAGGAGCCATAAAATGCTTGTAACTCACTACTATAATATAACTTGTACATATGCAAATCCACAAGGGGAATTTAATTGAAGTACTTATGTCAGTATTGTGTACAACCTTTGAAGTAGTTTAAGTGTGTAACTGCGTAAGTATGTAATTACCTACTATCTCCTCCACACGTATTTAAGTACTTTTTTGTAAGTGTGTAACAACTTTCCAAATACTTACACACAGTTAATTGTAACTGTGTAAGAACTTATGAAGTAGTTAGAGACAGTAAACTCTGTAACTGTGTAACAACTTATGAAATAGTTACACATTTAACTGTGTAATTGCGTAAAGTATTGAATTACGTACTTCAAAAGTCTGTAAGGACTACTTTTTGTAACTGTGTAACAATTTTTGAATAATTACATAGTTAACTGGTTAACTCTGTAACTGCGTAAGTATATAATTACTTACTTTATTTCTACGTAAGTCTATAAGTATTGTATTAGTAATTGAGTAACAACTTTCAAATAGTTACACAGTTAAGTATGTAACTGAGTAAATCTTTCCAAATAGTTAGTTAAGTATGTAACTGAGTAAAACTTTCCAAATAGTTACCAGTCAATGACTGTCGACAATCGGAAATCCGTTCAGTTGAAAACTTGAACGGTTCACATTCTAACGGTTTTCCTTGTGTCGTTTTACTTAGAGAGGGTTATAAATAACCTAAATGTCGACACACGCCCCTTCACCACCTCATCTTCCTAGAACAGTTGCATCCTCCTTATTTAACAGAAAGCTTCTGGTGTTTCTGTTCAAAGCGTCATCTCCACTCTCTTTCCCTGCTGCTTGAACGCGGCATCGTTGATTGTGCACTTTTGTTGTCTAGAGTTCTTTGCACATATCAAGATGCTCACCTCTCTAAACTGTCTCACAAACTTAAAATCATGAAGATTAACTAATAAAGTGGTGAGAACAGGTCATTTCCACAGAGAGGATGAATAAAGTTTGATTTAAACTACTTTGACTTGAAACCAGAAAGATCTGACAGTAAAATTTGACATGAATCCATTCAGTCCACTAAAAGCTCCAGTGCGATTAGAGCCCTTCAATATCACATTCAATTGAACACTAACAAGATTTAAATTCTCAATGCATTAAACTACAACTGCTCTTAATAAAAGATCAAATCAAGTATTCTTCCCGAAAAAAACATTCCTACTTCTGTCTCAAGACTGTTATTGCTCCAGAATTACTCACACATTCACAACTCGAAGAGAAACACATAAGATAGAAAACCTAATAGATGAATGCTTCAATTACATAAAGAAATAACTAGAACATGAGATCTATCACAATTTTGTTGCAACTCAAAGATTAGGTTGAGACAGTAAAGAAATCAAAGAACTCAATCAAAATTTACACTGGAAATAAAATGAAATATAGATATTTCAGGTCACTATACCCTCACAGCTCGAGGGATTGAAGAACAAAAGCGAAAACAGTATGCAACAAGCTTCAGAACAGCAAGGAGAAACACATTGGATCTCGTCTTCCTCACAGCCTAGTGAATCAACAAAAACACAAAAGAAGAAATATAAAACAGAAATGTCAAACTCTGATCTGTCAATGCTCTCTACTACCTCTGGAAGCCTCTGGAATCCCCACAAAACACAGAAGAAAGGAGTCCCTCGATTCCCCTTCCAGCAGCAAAGAAGAAGCCCCCGATCTCTCCAACACAGAAGCAAAGAAAATAAAAAAAATGCCCATGGATCGATCTCCACAGCTCCACCAGAGCTGCTACAGAAGAAAGAGCACTCAATCTCTTCACACAGCAGCCGAAAGGAAGAAAACATAGAAGAAAAATGGAAAATAAATGTCTACCTTCTAGATCGTTCTCATCTAAACACAGAAGAAATGGACAAAACAATGCAGAAGAAATGGACAAATCAATTGCCCCTGGATCACCTCCCAGCAGTCGAACGATCTCTCCTAGCTCTCACAGAAGAAAAAGAAAAAAATCTCCATCTCAACAGCCCAACAACCGAACTAATCCCCCACAGAAGATAGAAGAAAAATGGAACAACTCCCCCAACGCAACCAACAGCAAAAGAGAAGAAAAACCCAAAAAAAAAAAATACAAACTCCCTCCCAACAACAGAACAATCTAAAATGCTGAACTAGAAGAGATGAATAAAATAGAACCCAGCAGCCCTACATCCGGAAGAGAGGAAGAAACCCCCAAAATTACAGTAGCCTCCTTACAGCAGAGAGGAAAAACACAGAAGAAATGGAAGAAAAATCCCCCAAATGTGTTGGGGAAAGTAATAAGGAGAGAAGACCAATCTGGATTGAAACCAACCGATTATCAATTAAATCAACTATAAAGTAAGAGAGAAAGTTCAGAGTCACCTGTGGGATGAGAAGCACATCAAAGATGCTTTCTTGAAAACGGAAGATGCCCCCTCCACGATGCACAAGGTTCACCGGCACTTCGTCCCCGAGATACGACTCACCCCTTGCAATCCCTGCTAACTTCTCTAGGTGCACAACTGGAGAAGCCCTTCAATTCGATCTTTGCTGATGAAATGCCCAAACAATGGAAAAGCAGAGAAAAAAATGTAGAAAACGAGTGTGTAGGGAGCACAATCTGCGCATCCCAAAAGATCCCCCGAGGCCCCTTAAATAGAGATGGGAACAAAGGAGGAAATCCTCCCTTTGGTGCCTCATGGGAAACAACAAAGCATGAAAGGAAGGACGCATCCTTTCGCCATAGGAAGCGACCCAAAAAGAAACTGTCAAAAACAACGGTCAGTAACCGAAGGAAACAAAATAGAAAAAAAATTTGAATCAATGCTTACGGAATCTTTAATTCCAACATTCCCTCACTTGATTCAAATTTTTCCAAGGAAGAAAGAGAGAAAAAAATGAGCATATTTACTATGTCATAGGTGAAGGTGTCTTCCGGACTTGAACCTTTACTTAGGGTCCATTGGTTGCATGTAAAATAGTTTTAGAGGGAAATAGTTTTCCACGGAAAAAACTTTACGTGAAAATGAAAACGTAATTGTCTATTTGGTTGTTAGGAAAATATACAGTTGTATGGAGGAGTATGAGATCTTATGATCTACTCAAATGAGAGAGAGTCATATACTCCTTGTGTATTAACACTATTCATCAAAAATTTTATTTTTTTTATTTTTAATATTTTTAAAAAAATAAATAACTAATAAAAAAATAACTTTGACAAATATAATTTAAAGTAGGAGAAATAAAATAAAAAACAATTGAATGAATAGTATTCTACAGATATTTAATAAAAAAGTAAAAAATAAATTAACTAATGAAAATAATTAAATTTGACAAATACTATTTAAATGAGTGGAATAAAAATAAAAATACAA
>CM024759.1:101577168-101648546 GCA_014218235.1 Colocasia esculenta | reverse complement strand
TCACAAAACACTCATGTTTGTTGGCTAACAAATGGTTAAATTATGTACAGCAAGAATGACATTTTTCATTAGAAATCGGATCTCAAAAAAACTCTTTAAAACAACATGTG
This sequence comes from Colocasia esculenta, assembly GCA_014218235.1. NCBI lineage: Eukaryota > Viridiplantae > Streptophyta > Magnoliopsida > Alismatales > Araceae > Colocasia > Colocasia esculenta. The sequence continues at coordinate 101,648,436 of CM024759.1, read as the reverse complement.
TTATGGAGTCGACCTCATGTTTCTTCATGAGTCGACCCTGCATAACTCCATTTCTGCTCTGAGAAATGGAGTCGACCTCATGTTTCAACTGACCTCGACCTCAGCAATAAACAGATCTTCAGAGTGTAATGGAGTTGACCCCATATTTCTTCATGGGTCGACCTTGTATTTTTGTATTTTGGCTCTGGGAAACAAAGTCTACCCCACAATTCTTCTGGGGTCGACCTCTTAATAGAGTTTTCGTAGACGTGCTATAAAGGGAGTCAACCTCACATTTTCAAGGTGGTGGACCTCTGTTTTTCTGAGGTCGACTTCAGTGCAACTATGGAGTCACCCCCAATATGTAGAGTTGTTTAGATCTACTTTTTGAACACCTTTTTGACCAAGATTGCTTTTCACTTACGCCCAAACGGATATATATTTAAAGAGGCTATAAAAGGGCATCTAGGGGAAATCTTAGGCAATGAATTTTTGTGAAAAAGAGAGCCACCATCGAGGAGTTACTCTTAGCTCTCTCATTACAAATTTTCTCTCCTTCCTTAACTTCCAACCTGCTAGATCTTTGAAGAATGAAGTTTTTGGAGAAGATCTCTTCTACCCAAGAGCTTCATCAACATCTGAAGATCATCTTCTTGTACTTTTCATCTGCTATCTATTGCTTTATCATTCTTTACATTGTGATTTTTACTTTGTGATTTTTACTATACCAAAAAGACAGCTTCGGATAATATCTATAGATATATGCCCAAAATCCGAAGGTAAAACTCTTTACCTACAAAAAGAGATACGATTTAAATCTAACACGTATGCTCGCATGACTAAAGTCTACACTCACATAAAAATAATCGTAGTTATATATTGAGTCCTACCTACGAATAACAACTGTAGGTATAAGTTATCAAAACATAGATATAACACCCCAATAACAACATATTACAATAGTTATACTATGGTTCATAACTATAGTAATAACTTTTTGAGATGATGATAAATAAACGTAGGCATAAATATTGCAATACATGGCTTCCTATACCTATGGTTTAAAATATTGTATGTAATGATATTTAGTCATGACCATTAAAAACCGTAAGTGTATATTTTCTCCTTTTTTTAATAAATATAACTATTCATATTTGATCATAAGTGTCCATACCTAGATCATATATAAACATGCAGAATTTATTCTACAAACATGTATGTTATATGCATACATATATAATATTGTATGTAATACATCTACATCCACATAACTAAAATAAAATTCAAATCCACATATCCACTCATGTACATCATATAAGTAGAATAATATTTACATACACATGCCCACTCACATATCAACATAAATATCCACTCTCATATCCATGCATGTCCACACTAATATCATGCATATACACTTATATTCACAATCACATATACAAGACAAAACACATACAAAATATATTATGTATCTTGAAAACAAACAAATACTTGTTGAAAAATATCCACCTTTTGTTTAAACAATTCAAACATCGGTCAATTTTAGGGAAGAAACAATCATGACATATGCTAAGAAGAAGAAAATGACAATTTGAATGAACTTGGGGTTTTCTTTCATTCTTAGAGAAGTCACGAATCTACAAAATAAAATTTCTAGTTAGATGAGGGGGAAAAATAAAGATAACTGATCATACAAGCTCCCACGCAACTTTACATTCATCGCAATGGACTATTGATCTATATCTCCGAGAAACGCACCTTACTATACGTTGAGACAGCCAATAGAAGGTAAGTTGTGGATGAACATGATTGAATGTTGTGAACATATCTATCATCGAGACTCATGAAGTATCCATCTAGGGTCACTGTAGCTTGTTTAATCTAAATTTAAGACACATTTCAGATCCAGATTCAGATCAAGATCTAAAATTCAATTTCATATCCGGATCAAGATCCCAATTCCTGATATGTTGTATCGAGTTGCTTTCTTAAATATAGTAAAAAAAACTAGAAAGAAAAACGCAGACTGTTGGTTATCTCATAAAAAAAGGATCATTTAAATTAACACATGTACAAGGATTCCAATTCTTAAAGTTTACCTGTAAGGTGGATACATGTGTCAATCTCATAATTTTCTATGAATGATACGTTGATGTCTTTCAACCAAGTTCAACATATATTTGAAAAGACTTTTGTGATCTTTATTTTTTTTTCTACTAAATCATCTTAGAGCTTTTGCATGTGTAGATTTGCTATGTCCTGTATCCCGGAGATGAAACAGTGGAGGGAAAAATTCTTCGCTTGAAACAACAATACACTCTTTGCCCTGCTCTTCATAACATTATTGCTCATTTTGAGAGGAGATCAGGAAATTCCATTGATTGGGATGACTTCCCAGATAAAATGGCAGTGCAGATGAATGATACTCACCCAACTCTCTACATTCCAGAGCTCATGAGGATATTAATTGACATCAAGGGCTTGAGTTGGAAAGAGGCCTGGAATATTACTAAAAGGTGATCGTTCACTTTTTCTTTTTAGTTGTATTTCAATTCAGAATCTGATACCTGAATATACATCAAAATTTGCTATTGTTGTTCCTTGTTAAAATATAATCCATACTCTCAAGCAATTTAATCATGCCATGAATGATCATCATGCATAACTATCACCTGGATTCTGTGTATTTCATACATAAGTGAATTCTGAAACCCAATCTAGCAGAAACAATGGATTACGGAGCTTTAATTTTTTTCTGCACTGCTATTTAATATCAACCAACTTGCTATTTCTCTTAGTCATGAAGATCTTTGATAACTGAAGATTTCCTTGATTTCTCTCTTTGAGATTGCTTTTTTGCTGATACAATAAAATATCATAATTAACTTGAGGCTATGCAGAATTCAAATAAGTTGCAGCAACTATTAAGTGCATCAATATGGCTTGGTTTTGGTTCTCAATGTGGAGACTGACTTCATATGCTGTAATAAACTCAATTCTGAGTGTTGTATTCTTGATGAACCACATTGAGATATTATGCAAGCAGTGCTCCCCAAAAATATGACGCAACCTAACAGAAGAAAACCCAACAAGCACTGACTCAAACTATGATGCAAGGTTTCAGTCAATGGGTGGAGATGCCTAGAACTGATATAGCTGCATAGTGGCCAGTGAATCCCATATAGGTCTATGGTCACTAAATGGCTTTTTTCTAACCATTTGTTTTACAGCTTTATTTCCTGGACCAAGTTATCCCTCGAAGCTTTGTTGGATGGTTTGATAGTAAGAGGTGCATCAATCAATCACAAGTATGTCATAACATAAACATTTTGATCAATGGGTTCAATGTTTTATTTTACTAAATTATATCATCATATAATTATCTAGAAATCTATTTTCATTATTACGCTTTTTAGTTGTTTTAAGGATGTCTTTTCTTTTTGTTCTTTCTAAGTTTTTCATGTTGCAACTATCAAAGAGTTTAAAGTCTGTAAAGACCGGACTTTGGACCCTGGCTGAAAGATTCTCATTTGCTCTTTATTGTGTAATGTCTCATCTAGGACTGTGGCATACACCAACCACACAGTTCTTCCTGAAGCATTGGAGAAATGGGGTCTAGATGTTATGCAGAAGTTGCTTCCTCGGCATGTTGAAATAATAGAAATGATAGATGAAGAGCTATGCCTTGTACAAACAAAGTATATTTCTATTTATTACATTTTTTGGGGTTCTTCTAACTTGTCTCTGGTTTACATCTGAAACAGCTAATTCAAAACATTATTTCTGAGTATGGAACTGCAGATCTTGATCTATTGGAGGAAAAACTCAAAGAGATGAGAATTCTGGAGAACCTTGACTTACCTGCTTCTGTTGCACAATTATTTGTCAAACCTAAGAAGGTAAAGCCTGCTAAATCAATAACAAGGTACAGGCCAAGTCGTCAAAGACTTCAGATGCAGCTGAGAAGGAAGATGTTGAATCTAAAGAAAATAGCTATAGTGATGAAGAATTAGAATCATCAAAACCAAAGTCTACACCACAAGAAATGGTCCGCATGGCAAACCTCTGTGTTGTTGGTGGCCATGCAGTAAATGGTGTTGCAGAAATTCATGGTGACATAGTGAAAAATGAGGTTTTTAATGACTTTACAAGGTAATGATGCTTTAAATGATCTGTTTTTGACATTTTCCTACACATTTTTTAATGAAATCTACCTAGTTACACCATAACTATGGCTTTAGCTTGATTTTTTTTAGGGCAATATGGCATATTATTTGGCCTAAATGCATGGAGAATTTTTCTTTTCTTCTCCTCATACTTTGATGTCTCTTTCATCTTAATTGGCAGATGTGGCCTGAAAAGTTTCAAAATAAAACAAATGGTGTGACCCCAAGACAATGGATTCGATTCTGCAATCCTGATCTGATCTAACTAAGTGGCTTGGTACAGAATATTGGGTTCTGAATAGTGAGAGATTGGCAGAGCTCCGGAAGGTAATCTATGAGTTTCAACATAGTCCTTCCAATGCCAAGTACATTGCATTCCTGATCCCAGAGACTGAATAAAGAGCTGAGCAGAAATGATGTCAACCTTATATTTGGTTGTATTATTTCTTTCAATCATTTGGTCAATTTTTCCACTTGTCCTCCCTCTCTCTCGCGCTCCTTACTTAAATTCTTTAATTGAATGATGTGATTCTGCTGTAGTGGATCACTCTCAGGTCCATGTGATAGGCACAATGAGACAGGCCCCAACCAAATTCCAAGAAACTTAAACTTTCTGGAATTATGGCCACAAAAAAATTCAAAAAGATGAAAAAAAAGGTTTTTAAGGCCTAGATGTTGGCGACTACGTAGTATAAAGATCTTTATGTCTCTTGGCATGTGAACATGACTCTCTCCTTCAACCCCCTTGTTCAAACTCTTTACAGGTTAGATTGGAGCTATCTCTTTGCAGTCATGCAGAAGTTTGGCTTTACTTCCAACTTGATTAATCTTATTAGAAAATTGTTTACTAATTGTTGGTTCTCTGTGGTTCTTAATGGTCAAGTTGGTGGCTTTTTCACTTCTTCACGTGGTCTCAGACAGGGGGACCCTTTGGTCCCTAGCCTATTCATCCTTATTGAGGAAGCACTTAGCAAAGGTCTCCAACATTTATTTCAGAGAGATATCATTACTCCATTTTCCACTTTTGCACAGGGTCCCATCATTTCACATCTCCTTTTTGCTGATGATACCATCATATTTACCAATGGCTCTTAGGGTTCCCTCCCTAGACTTCTGCTTTTCTGACTGTTTATGAGAGATGTTCAGGCCCTCAGGGCAAAAAATAACAATGCTAAGAGTTCGTTCTACATTGCAATCTACGCTCCAACTAGAAGAATCAATCAAATAGCTGCAACTACCTCTATCCCACAATAGCAATTTCCAATCATTTATCTGGGAGCACCAAGTTTTAAAGGTGTTGCTAAGGCAGTGTATTTCCAACCTCTTCTGGACAAGGTGAGGAAAAGGTTGGCTTCCTGGAAAGCTAATTTACTTTCAACTGGTGGCAGATTAACCCTTATCAAACATGTTTTGTCTTCAATCCTAATACATATCCTTGTTGTGCTAACCCCCCTAAGAGTATCATTAACTCTCTAGAGAGGTTATTTGCTGCCTTCTTTTGGGGCTCCACCACTGCAGGTCCTCACAGGCATGGGTTTCTTGGAAACACTTACCAAAACCTACATCCGAAGGTGGTATTGGAGCTATAGACGTCGACATCTATCACTTTGCAACACTTGGTTAAATTCTACATAATCATAATATAAAAGAGCAAGCATCCAGATATCTAGATTAGGACATAAAACAAACAGAAGAAAAAAGAAAACAACAAGTTCGAATACTAGATAACCTGAATCAAGTGTTAATACCTCCCAGTTCATAACCTCTGAACTAAGGGTGAAATTAGGAATTGTGAAAATTTACAAAAAACAAATGAAGCAAGAGTAACATGTTTGGTGCAGATAAGAATTCCCTTTAGACAAAACTTCAAAGTAGAGATAAATAAAAATTGAGAATTATAAATTAGTGGGACATTAAAAAATGTAATAAATAGAACACCATTCTTGCATGTTGACATATTTTAAACTAAGCACAAGAGAATTAAAGGGAAAACAACACAAAATAATGATCTAAAAGACATAAAAAAAAACACAAAACAATGACCATTCAGATTAACAGCATACATTCAAACACGACATGATGCACTTGTAGCACATCTTACCATTCTCAGCACTTTTAGCTTCAACGTGTTTCTGTCCCACATCTAGTTCACTCAAATCCACATCTATGTGTGGTGGTACAATATCAGCAGGGCAAAGATACTTGGTAATCCATTTTATTGTGTTCAGATAAGCCCCTGTAAGAATGCAGCAACTCTAACATAAGCCAGTGCAAGAAGAACATAGTTAGTACCCAAAACAAAACAGAAAAAAAAAATAGTATGCATTAATTATAAAGAGAAAATGAACTTGGGGTATAGCCTAGAACACTTCTCCAATCAGTCTAATTACAGATCAAGTTGCATAAAGACAATAGCAAAATTTGTTTGAATCCCTGATTCTCAAGAGATCTCAAGATATTCTTCGAAGATTGCAGGCAATGGGCTCAGAAAATCAAATCTGGATAAAACCAAACTTGGATAAAAGGCACATAATCACAGATGAAGAGGACTCTCTCAACTCCAAAGGAAAAGAGGACACGACATACAGAGCCTTTTGAAGAACTGCAATGATCCATCATGCATAATTTCAAGACAGACTATTCCTCAACAGGTTTATGGAGGCAGAGATTTGCTTGCATTTCCAAGAACATCACTCACAACAGCAGAAACAGAACCATCATGTAGAAGTCATAACAGACGGAAAACAATATCTTAGAAACATTGGCGACAATTACCAAATAAGGACACCTAAAAGCTACAACATGCAGTAACTATTGTTTGTAAGATCCAATTCAAGCAAATGAACTGCTGGCATGCAGGGATTGGACAATATCGGCTCAATCAGAAATAAAAGCAAACTTAAAAAAAGAGAGAAGCATTTCTTTTCAACTTTATTAGCGTCTAAAAATACCAGTTCCCCGTACTCACAGCAAACCTAGTTTCTCTCCAAAACCAATATCGGCCATCCAATTCTGTGTAAAAATGTATAAAACAATAATCTGCAGAAATATCAGATGCAAAAACTACATTATGTGACAGTTCTTGAAAAAATATGGGAAGGCATGGGGTGAGCAAAGGCCGCATATTTATCATAACAAACGAAGAAGGCATTAAAATATTTGTTTTGGTAAGTTAGAAGGGACTAGATTTTGCTCTACGTAGATATCAAGGCTTCCTGAAAGCCAACCAAGAGACGTGTTACGATGAAGACAGAAAGAAAAATACATACAGACAACAAACGAGAATCGTCTGAACTTCTGGACTGAATAAAAGGGGGGAAAAGACATATTTTGAGCGCTCGAGATGACCAGGACGAATCAGGCATTCCATCAGAACAATATTCACAAACCAGGTGGGTTAGGGCACACGAACGACCCGCGTGGGAAACCAAGCGATTGCCTAAAGCACATTTGACGAGAAAGACACCAAATACCCGATTGCAATATCCAAATTAACCCCCTTCCTCTTCCTCTTCAGCCCCCTCCATCACCACCTTTGGCACCCTCTCATCACCACCCACGACGGCTGCCACGCTTCCCCTGCCACCGCCAAAAGGGGGAGTCGTCTCTCCCACTTCCTCATCACCCTTTCCGACATATATGCCGCCAAGTAAGCACCCTAGAACGACGCCCTAAGGAATCCCTTCTGGTTGCCCTTGATCGCCCACCCCCCAGCCTTTCTTCCAGCTCCGCCGCAACTTCACCCATGTCACCGCCGCCAACGAGGGCTGCCACCTCTCCCAACTCCCTCACCTTCCCAGCGTTGGCTACATCTTCCTCAAACAGAAGTAACCCTAACAAGAAACAAGGTCCTCCTCTTGCTCTGAGGGCGTGGTTCATGCCGGTGCCGCCGTCGCTGCTGCCGAGGATGTGGTTCCAGAAGACGGCCACGGTCGAGGGTGTCGGGGACGACAGCGGTGTCGGGGTGAAGTGTGGTGGACGACGATGTCAGTAGTCGAGCGGCTCGTGGATGACGATGACTACGGTTAAGGTCGTCGTGACGGTAGCGACTGATGCGTGACGACGACGATGGCGCCCGAGGGTTGGAGACGATGGCCAAAAGCTGCGGGAAATGAAAAGAACTGAAGTGAGGAGGAACAGAAAGGGAAATGAAACCTCCTGTCAAAAAAAAAAAAAAAGAAAGGGAAATGAAACCCAAAAATGTAAAGCCCCGGCAAATGAAAAGTAACGGCGCAATCTTCTATTTTCTACGGTTTTAATTTTGTGAAATATTATTTATTGATCAATATAAATACTTTAAATTTTTTTATAAAAATATTTTTTTTTTACATTTTTTAATAAATTGTGGCCAAAATAATTATTTTTACGCATTGTCGTACAAACTCGTAATTATATCTACTTATATACGCACGGTTAAACTAAACGTATGTGTAATTTTTTGACAGATATTTTTTTGGTATGTAATTCTCACTTGTACCTACGTATTATTCTACCGTACTTAAAATCTGTGGGTATAAACCCATTTTATTGTAGCCTTCTTGTGTGAGGTTGGTTTGGGTTTATATACCCAACCTCTTGTATTTTTTGGTGAGTTGGGCACCACTTCAATCAGTAGATTTGTTTGGTGAGCTGGGCACTATATTATCCAATGGGTGTAGTGTGTTCATATTTTGTGAGGGTAAATCTCATCTTGTTGGTGGAGACTAGATGTGGGTAGATCAAAGAGGTCTTACCGAATCAAGATAAAATCGTACCTCTTTATGTGATTGTCTTCTTCTTCCCTCTCATCTCTCTATGTTTTGCACAATGATTTTATTTCTGCATTAGTTTCTATTGGCCGTTCTTGAAAAGTTTTTATATCCCTATTCACCACCTCTAGGACTAGTCATAGTTTTGATCTTTTCACTATACTAGATCCTATCACACGCATGCGCATTGAGCCAAGCTGAGCTAATTGTTGTTGTTGTGGGCCTGGGTGCGTCTAAAAGCATGATTCGAGCTTCTTAATTATGGTTACTGAACAACACACCATTTTGACTCCCTTGGGGAATCGCTTGCTCGGCTACACTCTCTCTCTTGTTCCCTCATCTATTTCCTGTGATTGCGAACGACTATCACAACAAGAAAAAGTGAGATTTTTTGTGGAAAGATTCCGTCGGAAAAGCACCTTTTCGGCCACTTTTCGATGACAGCCAGTCGAAAACAATCCGTCGAAAATAAAACATCAAAAATGGCCGATGGACACAAAATCTGTCGATATTTCTGACAGAAATAATCGTCGAAAATATCTGTCGAAAAATAAATCTTCCGACAAATTTATCGACAAAAAAAAGACGTCGACAAATTCCAACAGAGTATTCGGTCAGTATATCCGTCGGAACTTTCGACACTTTGACCGACAAACAAGAGCGTCGGAAGTGGGAACATTCTAATGGAAAATCTCTGTCGATCATCTATTGGAAATTCTGACGGATTTGCCGATGGATATTTTCCGTTGGAAATCATGTATGCCGACAGAAAATTCCATCGAAAATTCGTCGAAAATAATATTTTATTATTTTTTAAAAAATAAAATAAAATAACAAAGATAAATTGAAAACCTGCTAAAAATAATATTTATAGGAACATCCACAATAAATAACAATTAACATAAAATCATCAATCATAACAATATGGAACATCCATAATAATAACAAATAAAAAATCAAGAAAGATCTATTGGATCGTCCTCTCTCCTCACCTCATGATCTCTAGGTGCTGGAGGATCTTATATATAAAAATAAATATTAGTAACATAAATAAAAATACTATATACACATTATTTTTTAAATATAAATTTAGAATATATCAATATTCACTAAGTGTAATTAGAAATAATTTATGATCCTTTACACTTTGATTTTTTTTTACATTAGTGATTTGAGCGTCGAACCCAAACTGGGAATCCGATTAGGATTTCGTTAGTTTTCCCACGTCACTCTCACCCACCCGATCGTGTCGGAGTGAACGACACGTCAATCGGATCCCTATTTCAGATTTTGGACCCTCGACTTGTATGTTCTAACCCTTTACATTTGATTTTTTTTTTAGATTAGTGATTTGCGTGCTGAACCTAAACTAGAATTCCGATTAGGATTCTGTCAGTTTCCAAACGTCGTTCTTACCCACCTGGTCGTGTCAGAGTAAATGGCACGCCGATTGGATCCCTATTTCACATTTTGGACCCCCGACTTGAGTGTTCTAACCCTTTTCATTTAGGTTTTTTTTAAGAGTAGTGGTTTGAGCGCCAAACTCAAACCGAGAATTCGATTAGGATTCTGTCTGTTCCCACACGTCACTCTCACCCACCTGGTCATGTCGGAGCAAACAACACACCGATCGGATCCCTATTTTACATTTTGAACCCCTAACTTGTGTGTTCTAACCCTTTACATTTGGGTTTTTTTTTAGATTGGTGGTTTGAGGGCCAAACCCAAACCGGAATTCCAATCGGATTCTGTCAGTTTTCACACGTCACTCTTACCCACCCGGTCATGTCGGAGCAAACGGCACGTCGATTGGATCCCTATTTCATATTTTGGACCCCCGACTTGCATGTTCTAACCCCTTTCATTTGGATTTTTTTAAAGATTAGTAGTTTGAGCGCCAAACCCAAACCGGGAATCCGATTAAGATTCCGTTAGTTTTCACACATCACTCTCACCCACCCGGTTGTGTTGGAGCAAATGGCACATCTATCAGATCCCTATTTCACATTTTGAACCTCCAACTTGTGTGCTCTAACCCTTTACATTTAGATTTTTTAAAGATTAGTGGTTTGATAGCCAAACCCAAATCGGAATTCCAATCAGGATTCTGTCAGTTTCCACACGTCGTTCTTACCCACCCAGTCGTATTGAAGTAAATGGCACACTGATCGGATCCCTATTTCACATTTTGGACCCCCGACTTGCATGTTCTAACCCTTTTCATTTGGGTTTTTTTAAGATTTATGGTTTGAGCGCCGAACCCAAACTGAGAATCCGATTAGGATTCTGTTAGTTCCCACATGTCGATATCCACTTTATGTTCTTACAAGCTGAACAGGGACATCGGATGTTACCCGTCGGATCAACTGCTATCAATGAATTCCTCAATGCAAATCAAATAAATCTGTCAACTCCGTCTTTAAGCTCCTCTATCACAACTCCATTAACTATTCCATGGTACATCCATGACCGATTCTCATACGACATTTTTCCTACATAGATTAAATGTCATCTCACGAGTATCACTAGAAATTTAGAAATTATATAACAACTTAAAAGAGTGACCATAAAATCTCTCGTTGGCCATTTGTTGAGTTACAACCCGACCCACCCTCACATTGTTCGAGTAAGTCAAAATGAATAGGTAGGACATATTAATTAGATTATCACTTTTTACCCATTCATGAATATTTGATCGCACTCAGATGGTCATTTTACTATGTGTTTGTACATTTTGCTAAAAATTTGACAACATCTCCCCACACCTCTCCGATATACCAAAAATATTTATTGATTAAGAAATTTTCTTAAACACTTATTTCTAAGTGGTTAAAAAATATTCAAAATCAATAAAAGTATACCAGAGAGGAGTGAGAAGATGCAACCAAAATTTCACAAACTATATAAACACATATAGTAAATAACCACCTAACTGTGATCAAATATTCACAGGCTGTCCAAAACGGGACAATTCAAGACTTTGAGTTAGATATATATGTTCTCATCATTGAAAATGAGACTCATGCACATCAATCCCAAGTCTTGAACGGGAAGGTTTTATTGACACGGGCTTAACACGCTCTCGTGAGGTGTATGCAGTGATAAATTACTATACAAGCATAGATCAAATTCGAAAACCACATAAATATGAAGCTTAAATAAAACAAAATATTACATGTGATTAAGTGCAATATTAAACCAAATTCACACATACATGTAAATGAATTACATTAAAGTAAGAAGTGCAATACTAATAAGTAAACTGAAAATAAATAATTAAAAGTAATCATATAATAGTGTCTTATTGAATTAAGTTCGAATCAAGGTTCTAATGTCTAGAAGGAAGAGTTTTTAAAGCCCCATTTGCATTGCTATGTCATGGAGGGCACATATCCTATTTGAATTGGGATGCATATTTCATTGGGGTTTGCATTGGCTTATTTATACCCTATCTTACGTTGCATAGGTACATGGGGTTTTCTTATAATCATGCTCCATTCACATTGCTTTCCTCATATGAGAAAAGAGATTTTAAATATTATACTAAAATAATTAAACATTAATTTTTTGCTTGTAGATTGAATTAGTCTTATATATACAATATATATATATATGTCGTAAATTCAATTGGGATTGTTAAGATACTCGTTAAAGGCTTGAACTCGAGAGTATTTAAACGAACCAAGCTTGAACAACCATTTTCAATACTCGATAAAACTCGAGCTCGACTTTGAGTTAGATATGTATGTTCTCATTGCTTCTTATCAAAACAATGAGAACAAACACATCTACCCCAAACTCTTGAATAGGTAAATTCATTGACACAGACTTAACACACAATTAGTTATAAATTCACTTAACTTAAATTAAAATAATGAGTGGAAAATACTCTATTAGTTATAAATATAGTGATATTTTCATTACTATTTAATGTGAACTATTGTTTATACTTCTAGACCTATAAACTGTAGAAATAACACTCGGACTATATAAATTTCATGTGAGCATGAAGATCTTGTTCTCTTGATGAAGACCTGTCATCTTACATGTCGGTTATTTTCTCACTACAAGCAAAATTGGGAATGAGCATTATGATGTGTTTATTTTTTATGATGATTATATTACAAAACCCTGTTCTTTTTTCTAAATCACTACTTGGACACTACAAAATCTGGAATGATGAGTGCTTGTGTAAATCACTACTTGCACCGAGTCTAGTGAAAAGTACTTTTCTATTTTAAACTTCTGATATTAATATTGGCTGGTTCGGCACCACTTGAACCACTTAGAAAACCCCTGGGATTACTATTGGAAAGCTTTATGTCTTGTTTTAGTATGTCTGAACCTCTGCAGGAAAAGCATCCTTGAACATCTATCCTTAAAAGCTGGATTCTGAAAAGTTGAATTGTTTCACTTGGTGTACATTTATCATTTATGCCATTCATTTGCAAGACTCTATTAGTTCATTTGGACTTTGGTTGTACAAATTTCCTTTAATTCTGTATTCTTTTCTTATTCCTTGTGATGCAGCCATTCTTTCTAATTCTAACATATGTAATATTTTCCATCTTTTCTATTAATAACATCATGTTCAGTCTTCTCCTTCTCTTCATAGAGACTGGGGTATTCGTAAATAATAAGATTGAGAGGAGCGCCACTATAGTCACAGAATCAATCGAGTAGCATAGATAAATTAAAATGAGGCTCGTAAACAACTCTAACAACTAGCCATACAATTACTCCATCCCTAGTTGTTATATATGTATATATAATCCTCATTCCTCAGCGTAGGTCCCCGACTGATGGGGCTTGAATCATTAGACCTAAGGGACGTATGACGTACGAACACATCATATATGAGCGTGTGTGTAATTAATTAATTTCATTGTTATTTCTATCATATTTCAAATTACTTACTGTATTTAAAATTATATTTTCTCATATATTTTGATTTTTTTATTAGCTAATATATCTAAAGATACATTATATCTATCCAACAAAAAATCGAATGAATGAAAAAATATAATCGACTGAAAAAAAATATGAAACAAAATCTAAAGTGGAGGGGGGAGGGGCATTGAGAGGGGAGCCACTATGTAGGGGGCAGGGTCGTCGAGTGGGGGAGGGGGGGATTGTGCGGAGGGGGAGCGGGGGAGGGTTGTTGGGAGGGGGACTGTGCAGGGGAGGGGGGCGACAGTCGTCGGAGGGGGAGGGGGAGAGGAGGCGGTGACTGTGCAGGGGAGGGGGGAACTGTGTAGGGGAGGGGGGGATGGGACAGTCGTCGGAAGGGGGTGGGGGAGAGGAGGGGGGACTATGCAGAGGGAGGGGGGAGGGGTTTGGGAGGGGGGACTATGCAGGGAGGGGGGGTGACAATCATCGGGAGGGGGAGGGGGCATACTGGCAGTAGAGCAATTTGAAGGTAATTTTGATAATATAATCTGTTGGAAAAGGCCGACGAAAATTCTGACAGATTTTATCCGTCGAAAAATACAGACTAAATTTTCGACGGATTTATATCCATCGGAAAGGCCATCGCTAAATTTGCCTTCTCTTGTTGTTGATGAACAGTCCATCCCCATGTACTTTTAAATTAATTACATGCCTATTTTGGTGATAAACAAAACCCTGTCAAAAGTTTTTCTAACTATGTTTTATTTAGCCTTAAGCACAGGAAATACCCAAAGAAAGTCAAGCATTTGTGGTAAGTACTTACATACATTATCTTCAGAAGAGCCATAACGATTTCTTCATAACTGTAACGATTTCCTCAAGTACAACGATTACTTGTAAGATTGAATAACCTTGCTGTGTCAAACAAGTCGATGTTATAACGACTCTGTAAGTTATCGTAACGACTCCTTCAGAAGTTGTAACGACTTGCTCATTATAACGACTCTGTAAGTCATCGTAACGATTTCTTTAGAAAGTTATAACGACTTGCTCGTCATAACGATTCTGTAAGTCATCGTAACGATTTCTTTAGAAAGTTATAACGAATTGCTCGTCATAACGATTCTGTAAGTCATCGTAACGATTTCTTTAGAAAGTTATAACGACTTGCTCGTCATAACGATTCTGTAAGTCATCGTAACGATTTCTTTAGAAAAGTTATAACGACTTGCTCGTCATAACGATTCTGTAAGTCATCGAACGATTTCTTTAGAAAGTTATAACGACTTGCTCGTCATAACGATTATGTAAGAAAGCGTAACGATTCTTTTGGAGTTATAACGACTTGGTTGTGATAACGATTTCATAAGTTTTAAACGACTTCTTCTGAGTTATAGCAATTTATTCATAACGATTCTATCAGACTATTAACGATTGCATAAGTCATGTTTCTATAATTAATTGTTTATCTTGATTTAAGATACGTTGAATAGTCAAAGTTGCATCACGTCTGTTTGACTGCCATGCATTTAATAAAGACTGAACGTATCTCTGCACGGATACAAAACATATCTTCCTATTCTGTATCTCTGCATGCATCTTTTAGAACGATAAACTGTTACTACTATATTTGTGTCTATCTGCTCTAACGTTGATTGACATCTGGAGATAGTATAGCTGTCTACCATTAAAGCTCAACCTTGCAGAACCTTGAGGATGTACTATCCTACAACATTGAACACAGAAAGAACTACAAGCCAACTAGAAGATCTCATCACTTTGCGTGCTCCAAAGAACAAAAGACTGTGACAGGAAGCTTCCACAAATCCTTCAGTCTAACGTACACCAAAGCTGTGAGACAACGGTCATCTCTTGTCCTCATTCAAATTGGAGATACAAATACAAGACGAAGTTCTGAAGAAAAAAAGACCCAAGAAGAAAAGCATTTTTTCATATTCAAGAGATCCCAGAACTCATAGCTTTCAAGTCTTCAGAGATCTCTAGAGCCAGAAATTCTTTCCTTTCGATCTTGGCTCTTAGCTCCTTGTGCTGTGAGAAGAAAAATTAAGGAAGAGCTAGATTAGTTCTGAGAGAGTCCACATTGTGTAGATCTTTGACTCTCAGTGCTTGTAGCTTCAGATTGAGTTTTGTAAAAGCTTGATCTAGGGGCTAGTCATTCCTTCAAGATTTTCTTGTTTTTTCCCTTCGTGTGTGAAGGAAGACCTGGTGGTTTCCAGGGTGGTGTTTTTCCCTTCGGGAGTGAAGGAAGACCTGGTGGTACCAGGGTGTTGTGTTCCCTTCAGGAGTGAAGGAAGACCAGCTGAGCTGGGTGGTTGTTTTTGTCCATAGGGGGACTGTACCCTAGTTAGTGAAATCCTGAGGGTTGCTCAGGGACTGGACGTAGGACTCCTAAGGAGAGGAGATCCGAACCAGGATAAATCTGTGTGTTGTGTGATTGTCTTCATTGTGTGATTGTTGTTTGCTAACCATTACTAATCTCTTTCAAGAACTCTTTATGTTTGTTTGAGTTCAGGGTTTTATCAGATAAATTTAATTTAAAGACCCATTCACCCCCCCTCTGGGTTAGCCAACCGGGCAACAAGTGGTATCAGAGCGAGTCTCTTCGACAAAGAACAAGATCCAACGATCTGAAGAGTAAAGATCCATGGCAGCCCAAGGTCACTTCGAAGGTCAGTCTGTCAACAGACCTCCTTTGTTCGACGGTGAAGATTATACGTATTGGAAGACCAGGATGGAATACTTTCTACAAGGCCACGACTATCAAATCTGGTCGATAGTGGAAGAAGGTGATCGGTGAAAGCACAAATGAGAAGCACAAGGACAGATGAAGATAGAAAGAAAATCTCCTTGAACTGTAAAGCTAAGAGCATTCTATGTTGTGCTCTAAGCAAGAAGGAGTTCAACAGAGTCTCAGCATGCAAATCCTCCATGGAAATGTGGGAAAAGCTAAGGATTACGTATGAAGGTACAGACAAAGTAAAGGAGACAAGAATCGACATTCTTGTCACTCAGTATGAAAGATTTCAAATGCAATCAGGTGAGTCTATTACCCAAATGTTTAGTCGATTTACTGACATCACTAATGGTCTAGCCAGTCTAGGAAAGTCATATGAGATTGCAGATATGGTAAGGAAGATTCTCAGATCCTTGCCATCTTCATGGACGGCAAAGGTCACAGCTATCGAAGAAGCTAATGACCTTAAGAGAATGTCAGTAGAAAAACTCATCGGGTCTCTCATGGCCCATGAAATAAACATGGAAAGATTAGGAGAATCCTCCAGTAGAAAGAAGCAGTCCAATGCGCTTAAAGCTAATGGGGACTCATCTGAAGAATCCTTGGATAACAGTGAAGATAGCAAAAATAGTGATGATGAAGAAGCCATGCTGTCAAGAAGATTGCAGAGAATCTTGGCCAAGAAGAAGAAGTTCCAGTCTGGTAGGAGGTACTTCAAGAAAAACAAAGATCTCAAGAACCAGACGGAAAAGATCAGAAGAGAATGAGCCACTTTGCTATGAATGCAAGAAGCCTGGACATATCAAGGCAGACTGTCCAATGCTAAAGAAAAATGATCACAAGAAGAAGGACAGCTCCAAGAAGTTCAGAAGATACAAAAGAAAGCCATGGCAGCTGCATGGGAAAACAGCAGCGACTCAGACAGTGAGTCAAGCTCCAGCAGTGAAGAAGAAGAAGCCAACTTAGCTCTTATGGCAAATACCGGGGATAAGGTAACCTCTGATTCCTCTTTTGATTCCTGTAATGATTCAGATTCCGATAATTTGGAAAGTGCCTTTAATGAACTTTACGATAAGTATAAAGAAGTGTCTAAACTACTTAAGCTTAGCAAGAAAAATATCACCTGTCTCGAAAATACCAACTCAGATTTAAAATCTGAAAATGAAGAACTAGAAAAACAAATAATGGAGCTTAAGAGAAGAAATGAACTATTATGTGAAAACTTAAAAGACAAGAACAATCAAATCATTAAATTAGAAAAACAGGAAAGCTCAGATGATTTAAGAAAAACGGTAAAAGAATTAAATGAAGAAAACAATACACTTGCAAGCACCTTAGAAAAGTTTACAAATGGGAAGAACTCCTTATTACTAAAGGGTGCTAGACGATCTGGTAAGAACAAACGAGGTTTAGGATACATACCTCCAGTAATGAAGAAGAAATGATCTATCCTGAAAAATATCCAACTCCTAAATTCACTCCAGAACAAGATGTAGCATATAAAGCGAATTTTAAGTACATAGAAAGAGTAACAATAACATCATGTTGTAGTCACTGTAATAAGCTAGGACATTTAAAATCCACCTGTCCAACAAGACATAAGAAGTGGATAATAAAAAGTAAAAATAATGATACTGACCCATCAGGACCCAAAAGAAATTGGGTACCTAAATCTTGATGTCTTTATTTCAGGTTAACCTTCGAGCATCCAAATGGTATTTGGATAGTGGGTGCTCAAGGCACATGACAGGAAACCTGAAGCTTTTCTCCCATCTCCAAGATGAAGAAGGAACAGTCACTTATGGAGATAATGGAAAAGGAACTGTAGTAGGCAGTGGATCAGTAAACAGCAAAGGAAAAACAGTCATAGAAGATGTGCTGTTAGTCAAAGGTTGAAGCACAACCTCATCAGTATTAGTCAGCTGTGTGATAGAGGACATCAAATCAAATTTCAAGAGTCAAAATGCAGCATACTAAAGGATGGAGCAGTCATCTTTGAAGCAAATAGAGAGAAGAATCTGTACGTGCTCTACCTTGAAGAACTCAAAGAGCAAAATGTATGTCTGGCAGCCAACAAAGACAAATCAACTGATCTGTGGCACAGAAGACTAGGCCACTGCAGCTTGGATGGCTTGAGCAAGCTCAGAAAGAGGAATCTTGTGGAAGGTCTACCGAAAATCAATGGTAAATTAGAAAGTGTCTGCAGACCTTGTGCTAAGGGAAAGCACACAAAGAGTTCCTTAAAGTCAAAGACGGTGGTGACCACCTCAAAACCCTTAGAGCTCCTACATATGGATCTATTTGGGCCAATGAGAACTACCAGTCTTGGAGGAAAGAATTTCGGATTTGTTATAGTAGATGACTACTCAAGATTCACATGGGTATCATTCTTAGAACATAAAAATGATACTTTTGATAATTTTGTTAGCTTCAGCAGGAAAGTCCAGAAAGATCAGAAGTTCAGTATAGTATCCATCGATCTGATCATGGTGGTGAGTTCCAAAATGAAAAGTTTGCTAGATTCTGTGATGATCAAGGAATTCAGCACAATTTCTCAGCACCAAGGACACCACAGCAAAATGGTATAGCCGAACGGAAGAACCGAACTCTCTTGGATATGGCAAGAACCATGCTTTGTGAATATGAGTTACCAAGATATTTCTGGGCAGAAGCAGTCAACACAGCCAGCTACATTGTCAACAGAGTCATGATCAGGCCAATCCTGAAGAAGACTGCATATGAGCTGTTTAAAGGGAAGAAGCCAAAGATCAGCCATTTCAGAACCTTTGGATGTCCTTGCTTTATACACAACAACGGAAAAAGGGATATTGGTAAGTTGGATGCCAAATCAGATGAAGGCATCTTCATGGGGTACACTTCTAAACCCAAAGGCTATAGAGTGTTTAATAAACGTACCTTATTGATTGAACAGTCTGTACACATTATTTTTGATGAAACTAACCCTTCTTGAGGAAGGAAGTAGAAAGTGATAATGATGATGCAGATGAACTGTCCAATAAACTGAAAGACACATCACTTGAAGACAAGGATGATCCGCCTCTGGAAGAATTGCAACAAGAAGAAATTTCTCATGAAACTCTTCCAAAGGAATGGAGATACAAGAAAGATCACCCACCTGAAAACATCATTGGTGATCCATCTGTAGGGGTAAGAACAAGAGGTAACTTGATTCCTTGTGATTACCTTGCTTTTGTATCTCAAATAGAGCCTAAGACAGTCAATGAAGCCTTAACTGATGAATCTTGGATAATAGCAATGCAAGATGAATTAAATCAATTCAAGAGAAACCAAGTATGGTCACTTGTTCCTAGACCATCAGACCATCCTGTGATCGGCACTAAATGGGTGTTCAGAAACAAATTGGATGAATCTGGTGTAATTCTAAGAAACAAGGCCAGACTGGTGGCTCAAGGCTATTGTCAAGAGGAAGGCATAGATTTTGATGAAACCTATGCACCAGTGGCTAGACTTGAGGCTATTAGAATTTTACTTGCTTATGCTTCTGCATTAGATCTAAAGTTATTTCAAATGGATGTTAAATCTGCCTTTCTAAATGGTTTTATAAAAGAAGAAGTTTATGTGGAACAACCGCCGGGTTTTGATGATACAGACTTTCCGAATCATGTTTTTAAATTGCATAAGGCTTTATATGGTTTAAAACAAGCACCTAGAGCCTGGTATGAAAGACTTAGTTCTTTTCTCCTAAAACATGGTTTCAGTAGAGGTCAAGTAGATAGCACTCTTTTTATAAAAACAAAAGTCAAAAATATACTGTTGGTTCAAATTATGTGGATGACATCATCTTTGGATCTACTGATGAATCCTTGTGCAAGTATTTTGAAAAGCTAATGCAGGGAGAATTTGAGATGAGTATGATGGGAGAGCTTAACTACTTCCTTGGACTTCAAATCAAACAAGGAAAGGAAGGAACTCACATCTGTCAAGCAAAGTACACCAGAGAACTGCTAAAGAAATTTGGATTTGAAAACACCAAGCCACTGTCAACACCAATGGGTACATCAACTAGGATGGACAGTGACAAGGATGGTAAGAAGGTAGATCAAAAGATCTACAGAGGTATGATAGGTTCATTACTTTATCTAACCGCAAGTAGACCTGATATATTTTAGTGTATGCATGTGTGCTAGATATCAAGCCGACCCTAGAGAGTCACATTTAATTTCTGTGAAAAGAATTTTTAGATACTTAGCCAGGACTCATGATCTAGGACTATGGTATCCAAACTCCTGTGATGTAAATTAGTAGGATATTCTGATGCTGACTATGCTGGATGCAAGGTAGATAGAAAAAGCACCAGTGGTTGCTGTCAATTTCTTGCAGGGTGTTTAATCTCATGGTCCTCAAGGAAACAAAATTCAGTAGCACTATCTACAGCTGAAGCCGAGTACGTAGCTGCTGGAAGTTGCTGTACACAACTCTTATGGATAAAGCAACAGCTTGAGGATTTTGGACTCAAAATCAAGACAATTCCACTGCTATGTGACAACACCAGTGCTATCAACCTCACCAAAAATCCAATTCAGCACTCCAGGACCAAACACATTGAGGTCAGATACCATTTTATTCGTGATCATGTAGCTAATGGCAATATTGAAATATCGTTTATTGATACAAACAATCAGTTAGCAGATATTTTCACAAAGGCCTTACCTGAAGAGAGATTTACATCTCTTAGAAGGGAGTTAGGCATGTGTATTTTGTGAAAAGATCTTCATTTAAAGCTGGTATAAAAATTCTCAGAATTTAAGTAGGTTTTCTCTCTCTCCTTTTAAGGCAAAATCAATTCAAAATTCTCAGTTTAAGCGTTTCCGTCCTTTAAGTCATAGTCTTTCGAGGCGGTCAACCTCGTTTGTCGTTTTCTGACGCCTCACCTTTTGGAGCTTTTATTTTCTTTAAATCGATGCGTTAACGATTCCCCTTCCTCGTTCACCTTTTTCCCTCTTTCGTCCCGACGCATGAGCCGATGCCCTAGCGACTCTTGCCTCTATCCTCTGCAAATTTGAAGCTTCCATCTCCTTCCCGCGAAATCGTTTGAGGGTTTCTTCTCGTCACCCTTCTCTTCAACCTTCAAACCTTCTCCCACCTGAATCCATGGCCGCACCAGCTATTGCCGGCAGTGTGGGTGGCTACAGCGCCGAATACCTCACCCCAGCACAGGAGGAGCGTTTCACCTTTGTGAAGACGAAGCTCTGTGGTCACAAGGAAGTAGATATTGAAGATCTGCAGAAGAATGGAATGAGCAGCATCATTGAGAAGATCAACCAGATGAAATGGAAAGGGCTTACCACTTGCTCAGAGGTAAGTTATCCGGACTTGGTAAAGGCGTTCTTTGTGTGCTTAAGAACAGAAGAAGATGGGGCCCTCGTTTCTTCGGTCAAGGGCGCCCTAATCAGAATCGACCAGGAACTGCTTAGGATGCTATTTGGAGTAAGCACATCCGGTTTCAGTGGGATTCATTCTGTAGAAACCCAAGAAAAGGGTTTGGGGATTGTTGGGCCGGGTTCAAGATGAGGGATGGCAAGCTAGATATCAATCAATTAAGTGCCTTCAATCGCCTCCTTCCTTCATTGTTTGTCAGATTTTGGTTCCCCGTAGTGCAACCTTCTCCTCTTGCACTAAGGCTGACTCCGACCTAATGTACTGGGCCATTAAAAATGAGGAAATCAATATGGCCGCAGTGATGATAGAGAGAATGAAATTTGCCAGGGAACAGATTTGGGACACTAAAAGCAAGTTGAATGTGTCCCTGCCCTATGCCCATTTACTTACCAGGATCTTCAGACACTTCGGTGTAGATGTCTCAGGGGCAGTTGTAGAGAAGATGGGCCAAGCTATCAGGTCCAGAAATCTAAAGAAGAGTGGTTTTTCAGTAGTCAATGGGGTCTGGTCCAAGGCCTCAGTTGCAGAAGGTGAAGCACTCATTGGTGAGCCTTCAGTTGCTCAATCTCAGTTGGGGCAGATGATGTGATGCCGAATTGCCACTGGAATCAGGTTCTGTTCCAGTCTTGTGTAGAAGCAGAGCAGGAAGGGCCATTATGGCCAGAAATCAATCAGAGGCAGCAACAGCAGTGAGGGAAGAAGAAGAAAGGCCAGCAGCAGCAGATCCAGTTGTACTTCATGCTGAAAGGAGAATTGAGGATATTCTCCCAGAGGACATCTTGCCTGTTGTGGAAGAGACTGTGGCATCAGGCCACATTTTGAAGAAGGTCTAGTGGAAGAAGAGCAGCAAAATCCTCAAGATGATTCTATGGAAATGGATGCTCCCTGTCAGGGGGAGACTGGTGCAGTTGCAGAAGATGCTCCACTTGAGGGGGAGCAATCCCAAGAGAAACTAGATGATGCACCTCCAGCCACCAGAGATCAGGAGGAAGAACAGAGAGATTCTGAAAATTTGGATGCCAGAGAAGGGGAGACAGCTAGTTCATCAAGTTCTGATGAGGATAATGATCCACCTCCTCCAGCTACAAAGGGCAAAGAGAAAGATATAGCTCCTGAAGTACCCCTTTTAGCTGATGCACCATTTGAAAGACAGGTCAAGCAAAAGATTGTCATCAATTTAAAACCTGTGATTGAGAGGTTGGATATTCAGGGTGAGGCTTTGTTCACTCCAGTCTGATGTGAATTCCATCTTTCTAAGCCAAGCTTCAGCCCGCAAGGAACTGGTTCAGATTCGCTCTGCCATGACATGGTTCCATCAGGAAATGGGGACCATGAAGAATATGTTATCGACATCCTTCAGGCAGTTGGAGCTCAAGCTCCTCCTCCTCCAGCAGCTCAGGAGCCTAACTCAAGTGTACCTGAGCCCTCGGGCAACAGCAGCAGCAGCAGCAGCCCCAGAGATGAAGCCGAGCCAGCAGCAGAGGCCGAACCATCAGGGCCATCAGGGCCAGCTGAAGAGTCAGGGCCATCAGGGCCAGCTGAAGAAGTCAGGGCCATCAGGGCCAGTTGTGTTGGAATCAGGGCCACCAGGGCCGGCAGTGTTGGATCCTTTGCCTCCTTGCCTGAAGAAGTGGTTTCAGATCCTCCACCCATTGCTCCCACTTCTACCAACACTCCCATTCCTCCTTCTCACCCACTAACTTCACAGCTCCACCTGCTCCACCTCACTTCAAAAGCCTAGATCCAGGCCCATTTCTTCTCCCACACCTTTCCTCCTCATCCTATCTCATCCTCTCCTGTTTCTCCACTTCTCATCTTTCTTCTTCTCCAAATTTCGAGGCCCCTCCAGCATCCTCAGCTGGAGCCTCATCCTCTTCTGGTACATCTTCATTTCCAGAAGTAGGATCTCTCAATTCTGATGCATTTCTCTACCCCCCTGCACCTCCCTCCTTTATCACTATTATTCCTAAGAATGTCCAAATCGACTCTCCCTTTCTTGATAAAATTAAGGATGAGTTTGAAGAGGTTATCCTTAGGTCTGTGCTAAAGGTAGGAGACCACCTTTCCAAGACAGACTCTTCCAGTACTGTCTCAAAGAAACGCAAACTTTCTTCCTCAACACTCCTCTTTACCCACCTTTGTGGTTTTCTCTTACAGTCCCCACAAGCATACCTCACTGTACAAAGAATACCTTCAAAAGGTTGTTTTTGCCACTCTTCACAATCTTCCTTTTCTTAACCTCTCTGATCATCTAGATGTAATTCTTCCCTATACTCCTCTGTCTAAAGCCGAAAAATCCAAAATCTTCTCCTCAGCCCACTCCAAAACTGAGGAGCAATGGGCTAAATCTCATAAAGATTTGTACAATCGCTTTCTTCAGGCTAAGGCAGCAAGATTTCCTCCCAGGGATCACTCCTTGACCCTTTCTGAGTGGTTCAAGTTTCACCACCAGAACACCTGGGCCCCTGCCATTCAGAAGCTAATCAAGCTGGTCAGGCATTTCCAAATGTTCAACAACTACAGGTATCTCAACAGATTACCTGAAGTTCAGCTTAGCCAGTTCAAGAGAGCCATCAAGGTCTTATCCACTCTGAGCAGTCTGAGGAAATCAGAGTAGATTTTGCAACTCTTCATTTCCTGAAGACATTCTCCTGCCTCAGATTCATTTCCTGATCATGGAGTCTTCGATTGGTTCAATCATCTTTGAGCGTTTTGCAAGAGTTATGGGCAGAATTGAGATTCAGAAAGGCCTCCAAGTTGGTTTTCCTAGATTTCTCTTCCGGGAATATCATAGAGGGTTTGTCAAATCAGATGTTCTTGCCCCTCTACTCTCAGAATGTGAAAGGCTGAATGCCTCCGAATGGTCCAAGCTTTATTCTCTGTCAGCTCAACAGCTAGCTCATCTGAATGCTGCTCAGGCCAGGGAAGGAAAAGCTCCTGTCTCTCCTGCCACCTTCTTGGATATGAACTCAATCCATCTGGTCCTTGATCCTACAAAGTTTGGGCTGAAAGGTACAAGGTGTTCTTAGCTCTTCGCCATGAACTCAAGGAGAAACAGATTTTCTATCCTGTCACCATGGATCAATTTCTTGCCTGTGCAAGTTTTGGTACAACTCTCATCATCTGCTCCTCCATGGATCCAGATGAGTATGACCAGTTTCTTACCAAGCAGCGCAGCATCTATCTATCCAAGATGGCTCCAACCATGGGACCAACCTTCTCCATTGAGAGTGGTGCCTTTAGGCAATTTTTCAAGCGTCAGGAAGAGCAGGCCTGGGAAGCTATTTCTCATTATGCCTCCCTTCTCTCTCCTGCTTATTATTTGCCTGTACCTCCTCAACCTTAATGAATGGATTGTGCTCTTTCTCCTCATTGTCTCTTATTCTTTGTCTCTTTCCTATTGCCTTTTGCTTAATGACAAAAAGGGGGAGAATGTACCTACTACATGTGTCTGACACATTCTTGAATCATGCTGAAGTACTTAAATTCCTGTTTACTGTTAAGTACTACTTAATGTTGATCATAGTTTTGTCATCACCAAAAAGGGGGAGATTGATGAACAGTCCATCCCCATGTACTTTTAAATTAATTACATGCCTATTTTGGTGATAAACAAAACACTGTCAAAAGTTTTTCTAACTATGTTTATTTTGTTTTTAGCCTTAAGCACAGGAATACCCAAAGAAAGTCAAGCATTTGTGGTAAGTACTTACATACATTATCTTTCAGAAGAGCCATAACGATTCTTCATTAACTGTAACGATTTCCTCAAGTACAACGATTTACTTGTAAGATTGAATAACCTTGCTGTGTCAAACAAGTCGATGTTATAACGACTCTGTAAGTTATCGTAACGACTCTTCAGAAGTTATAACGACTTGCTCATTATAACGACTCTGTAAGTCTCGTAAACGATTTCTTTAGAAAAGTTATAACGACTTGCTCGTCATAACGATTCTGTAAGTCATCGTAACGATTTCTTTAGAAAAGTTATAACGACTTGCTCGTCATAACGATTCTGTAAGTCATCGTAACGATTTCTTTAGAAAAGTTATAACGACTTGCTCGTCATAACGATTCTGTAAGTCATCGTAACGATTTCTTTAGAAAAGTTATAACGACTTGCTCGTCATAACGATTCTGTAAGTCATCGTAACGATTTCTTTAGAAAGTTATAACGACTTGCTCGTCATAACGATTTTGTAAGAAAGCGTAACGATTCTTTTAGGAGTTATAACGACTTGGTTGTGATAACGATTCATAAGTTTTCATAACGACTTCTTCTGAGTTTATAGCAATTTATTCATAACGATTCTATCAGAATATAACGATTGCATAAGTCATGTTTCTATTAATTAATGTTTATCTTGATTTAAGATACGTTGAATAGTCAAAGTTGCATCACGTCTGTTTGACTGCCATGCATTTAATAAAGACTGAACGTATCTCTGCACGGATACAGAACATATCTTCCATTCTCGTGTATTCTCTGCATGCATCTTTTAGAACGATAAACTGTACTACATATTTGTGTCTATCTGCTCTAACGTTGATTGACATCTGGAGATAGTATAGCTGTCTACCATTAAAGCTCAACCTTGCAGAACCTTGAGGATGTACTATCCTACAACATTGACACAGAAAGAACTACAAGCCAACTAAGAAGATCTCATCACTTTGCGTGCTCCAAAGAACAAAAGACTGTCGACAGGAAGCTTCCACAAATCCTTCAGTCTAACGTACACCAAAGCTGTGAGACAACGGTCATCTCTTCGTCCTCATTCAAATTGGAGATACAAATACAAGACGAAGTTTCGAAGACAAAAAAGACCAGAAGAAAAGCATTTTTTTTCATATTCAAGAGAGCCCAGAACTCCATAGCTTTCAAGTCTTCAGAGATCTCTAGAGCCAGAAATTCTTTCCTTTAGATCTTGGCTCTTAGCTCCTTGTGCTGTGAGAAGAAAAATTAAGGAAGAGCTAGATTAGTTCTGAGAGAGTCCACATTGTGTAGATCTTTGACTCTCAGTGCTTGTAGCTTCAGATTGAGTTTTGTAAAAGCTTGATCTAGGGGCTAGTCATTCCTTCAAGATTTTCTTGTGTTTTTTCCTTCGTGTGTGAAGGAAGACCTGGTGGTTTCAGGGTGGTGTCTTTCCCTTCGGAGTGAAGGAAGACCTGGTGGTACCAGGGTGTTGTGTTCCCTTCAGGAGTGAAGGAAGACCAGCTGAGCTGGGTGGTTGTTTTTGTCCATAGGGGGACTGTACCCTAGTTAGTGAAATCCTGAGGGTTGCTCATGGACTGGACGTAGGACTCCTAAGGAGAGGAGATCCGAACCAGGATAAATCTTGTGTTGTGTGATTGTCTTCTTTGTGTGATTGTTGTTTTTGCTAACCATTATTAATCTCTTTCAAAAACTCTTTATGTTTTTTGAGTTCAGGTTTTTATCAGATAAATTTAATTTAAAGACCCATTCACCCCCCCTCTGGGTTAGCCAACCAGGCAACAGTTGTGTTGGTCGGCTCCTCTGCCACACTCTACACAGAGGTGATCGTCGCAGGTTCTCTATGGATCATCCTTACGTTCGTGCGCACAATCATCGGCTTTTGCGTGCGGCTTCAGGAGGCTTGTTCTCCGGTATTTGGTGCATGCTCTTCTATCCTTCCCTTTTTGTTCATAAGAGGATTTGCTTCGTACATAGCAACTTTTACGAGATTGTCAAGAGTGTCCCTGTTAAGCTCGTGGTGGTAGTCATATCCTATGTGATATCATCATATTTGTCGCACTATCTTTGTGGAGGTGATATCTTCTCTAAGGAGAGTTTCTTCGAGCGTTTCTACCGCATCCATATACTTCTTATTTACGTGTATTTAAAGCATGTTTAATCCTATAATTAAACGTATATTTACTGTCTTTTGGTTGTTGATTGAATCAACCCATATAAACCTTTACTATGATTTGCCATGCATTCATTTATGTCGGATTATTATCACGGTGTTTGTAACGGCCCTGGATATCTATACCCAATAAGGGTCCATATCCAGATCCGTCTCCCGCGAACGGACCGAAGTCTCACAAGGGATAGCTCGAACACGTGTCCATCAGATATAAAAGACAAAC
Organism: Colocasia esculenta; assembly: GCA_014218235.1. Taxonomy (NCBI): domain Eukaryota; kingdom Viridiplantae; phylum Streptophyta; class Magnoliopsida; order Alismatales; family Araceae; genus Colocasia; species Colocasia esculenta. The sequence continues at coordinate 101,620,366 of CM024759.1, read as the reverse complement.
CACAATAGTAAGAGACACAAGAAAGAACATGTGCCCATATTTGCATATAACAATTTACAACTGTCCCATTACATTATTACATGTCCAAATTAAGAAAAGTACAACTACCTGGGATATACCCTGAGGGAGCACAAGCTCACACAATTGTACTAAAACTATTGCTGGTGGTACAAGTTTTTTCACGACACCTCCACAAGCCACACCAACGGTAAACCCTAAAAAAACTGTAAGGGAGTGAGCTTCAACAAGTCACTGGCTCAGTAGGGGACCACCCAACATCACACACAACACGGGAAGACCTCAACCCCAACGGGTCTCATTAGAAATACCGATAGCCAAACCATATCATGCTCACAGTAACGCGTAATTATAACAATTCTCACAAATTTCGGAAAGAAGATGAGTCAACGGCAGAACTAGCACCATGCTACTAGTCTGCTCATCTACTGTAAAACCTAAGCCACAAGCCTCACAGGCAAACCACCTCAACAGTTGGTTGTCTGAGCTGTAAGCCACACATGCAAAGCATTGCCTAAGCTACTAGCTTCACTGGCAAGCCTTCAACACATGGGTAACAGGACTCCTCAACACATGGGTAACAAGACTGCTAACCAAGAGTTAATCCTTTATACCCTTAAACCATGATGTATCGAATGTCACACTTAAATAACAGAACTGGCTACTATGAAGCCAATCCATCGCACACTAAACCTTATTCGGTAACTTACCCAAAGAAGGGGTAAAACACAACAAGTGGAAGGTCTCACCGCATGACCTCCACTTCACCACCTGAAAAGGCTAGTACTCAGCATACCACGAGAAACTAGTACCCACAAAGGGTACTGGTACCTACCACCACGAGGTACCACCACTGAAACACAAACACAACTGTGCCAGCACCAGGGCACATCAACTAGTAAAACCACAACCAGTGAGTCACCGCTCACCAATCACAACGTCAATCGTGCCAACACCATGGCACACCTCGACGGGTAAAAACATAACTAACACACGCTACAACCAATAGCAAAGCACGAGTCAGAAAGCACGACGCCACCACACGGGACAGACTACTGGTTCATGATGCCAGTATCCAACCAGGACAACACAGCTCAAGAACTACCTCTCAGTCTCGCAGTCGCGGACGTAAGGTCCAACTGCCGCTCCACAACACAAGTAAAGCCAAAGAACTGTGGAGACCAACCAAACCACCACAACCTGCAGGTCACACACCCCGCAGGCCTATGCCTGGCACCTTTAGAGACTCTGGCCCGAGCTCCCTAAAGTGAGGCACTGAAAACAGGACTAGCTGGGGTCCAGCGACATCTACTGGTGTCCGTACCCCCAACTACGAGCGCGCTACAAGTGACTAAACACAAACTCTCTCAAGTCACTGTCCCATTGTCATCTTTTCCTCAGCCGGACGTACTACTCAAACACAAGAGTGAGGGTGTCCAGGAAGACAACAAGACATCGACGGTACCACTGCACCAGAACAAGCCCCGAGCACATACACGTGCCTGGCTCACACAAAACTTGGGGCACCCAACTGAAGATGTATTCCGGAATAGGCGCTGGACACCACACTCGACAATGCACACCACGATAATACTTATATATTCTTTATTACAAACCGGTACAAGTTCAGGAATAGCTTCTCCTCGGTCACCCTGTGACTTACAAGCTACCCCACACACACAATGTAAAACCCGACTATAACCAATTACAAACTGGCCTATCATTGGTCATCACGTGACCTCCTTGCCACATACATACAATAACACTATTTATACACCAACTCTTAACCTTACTTACATTATACTACTTAAACCATCTCTATTAATCCATAAAGACGTCACAAGACTGAGGCTAAGTTCACAATGGAACCATCATTGCCCAGTCAACACAACACTATGTGCCATGCACATATTCATACTACGAAAACACCACATCAACTATGTAAACCATACGTAAACCACCCACTAAGCATGTGGGCAACATGCTCACAGAGCTCTACAGGTGCCAATGCACCTCCTACCAAGCCATGCACGTTAACATCGATAATCGGAAAACCAAACACAAAAACCATGCAAAGTAGAACCCTCGACGATTTCAACCCGTTTTCATGCTCATTTCACCTCCTAGGCATGATATCTACTGTTTTTAAAGCGGTAAACAAACCAACATGCAATCCACATAACAAATCAAGGTAGAACTCCCTACCTTCACGAAAACCGCAATCCACGTATGGCATGGCGTTTCCCCCACTCCTCGCGACATCCTCGCGTCGAGAGCGCGTTGAACACCATGCCGGAATGCCGAATCGCCCAGAGAACCTGCGGCAGCTCCTCTCCCGGTCGAGCAGAGCTTGTGAAAGCTCTGTTCGGCCAACCTTCTTAAAAATCTCGCACAGCAGTTGGGATCACGATGTACCTCCCCATCGCGACTTTGTCGTGACGGACTAGGGTGTCGCCTTCCCATTCCTAACGTTAGCAGGCTGCCCCAGCGTGCGACATGCGGCGCATATGCAGACATCGACCCAAACAGCGGCAACCAGAACGCGACCCCCTGCCGTCGCGCACGCCCCCCGTCGCGTTCACATCCAGTGAACAACGGGCACTACGGGCCTAACCTGCCGGCCCACTAAGCCCCACACAACGCACGGAAACCACAACTAAGGCCCAATGACCTCACATTGGCCATGAGCACCATACCAAAACCAATAAACGCAGATCCGAACTATCACTAATCAACGATCCGCGAAGATTTAAAAAACGCGCTACGTTACAGTGTTGCCCTACTACACATGTTAAAAACAACAGTTGGCACCTCCTAGGCCCGGCTTCACTCCCTACCGCAGACATCTCAGAGATGTCCAAGAAATTAATTGGGAACGATTCGAAGAGAAGCCCGATCTGTCTTCTCTCACCGTGATATATGATCAGGTGGCACGACGTCGCCGGCGATGCATGCAGGTTCCTGTAAGGCATGTAAATGGCTGATCACTGATCAGCAACTGGGTTCCTTTCCGTACGTTCAAAGTTTGATCGATATACTTGTCCACTTATCAAAGCTTAAGATTCTGACTTCAAATTTGTTGAACTGTTGGGACGACTACTAGAGGTGAAAAAAATAATGCACAGCTCTTGATCTCAGAATATATAAGAACAGACAGTACACTTTATATACTCTGAGAGCAAGAGAGATCTTTAGAAACATTAGGTACTCATGCGTGATTAATGTGGGATTAAGTGTTGGCCTTTTCTCCACCGATCTTGATCGGTGTTAATTACATCGATTGAACTGTATATTGAATACCTTTGATTAACTACTGAAAAGATGCTAAACACGTCATAAATAACACGATCATATCATTCACAAAAGCTAATTAAATGCAAGTCCATAATGGGTTTATTGCTGTTTTGAGTGATACATTTAGGATTATTTTAGTTCATATATAATGTAGTTAAGTAATTTTCTTAAAAACGTTTCAGGGGTTAAGGGGAAATGTTTAGGGTTTGATGTGTGTTTAAAGGATTTAGAAAGTTTTAACACCCTAAGGTGTATTATCTTACCCTTTTAAGCATTTTAACATTTAGGGGTATTTTGGATATTTTTTGAAATATTTGAGGATTCAAATGCCGTTTTCAAATTTTAACATTTGAATTTCTTTGCTATTTTTATGATTTTTTTAGCTATTAAGGGTTTTTGGTGATTTTGTGCATCTCTTCGAGTTATATCAGGGCATTTTAACTGTTTTGGATATATATTTTTTAATACTTTTCATGTTTTCGTGGATTATCATATAGTTTTGAGGGTATTTGGGTAATCTTAGCAATCTTTCATGGTTTTGAGGGTGTCATGGCCATTCTTCAGAACTTTTACATGTTTAGATTTTTTGGTGATTTTTGTGAATGTTTATGGTCATGGGGAACTTTGGTCATCTTAAATTAAATGAGGATTTGGATTAGAATTCATGTTAAAGAGAAAGTGCATTTTAGCCATTTTGCCTATTGAAACTACCGTCGAACATCGCCAAACATACATAGAGGCACATGTAAATAAATGACTTTGAATTCTCCTTTATAAGCTTTCCATGAAAATTGGGCCAAGTTGTCATTATAGAATAGTATGTGACTCTTGTCAAGTAATTGGGCTGGAGTGGGCGAAGTAAACTTGGGAATGATATGCTAATCAAGCTGGAGTGCTAATTGGACTTAACGGGGGATGGGTTTGGTGAAACATTGAAAACAGTAACCCATTGCCCATTGGGCTTAATGGGTCTTTGGGTTTGGAAAGCTATTGGCATTATCAGCCACTAGGCTTAATGGGAACGTCCAGCCAAGTGGACATAATGAACTCAATGGTCCCAGCCATTTTGGTATATGAAAGACTCTATGGTCCAAACCAATTAGGCTTGATGGACTCATATGACCTCCACACCATGAACATTTATAAAGCTTTAGCCATGTGGCCCCATATATTCATATGGTTCGAACCGTATGTACCTAATTAAGTTAGTGTGTTCTCTCTTACCTTGAGATCACGCCGGACCTCTGGCCTGTGTTCATAGCACGACTAGCGAGTGGTTGTGACTTCTACCAGACTGCCAGCACACGACCATGCATGTTGTGTAACTGTTGTTATCGCCTATTTATCGTTGTTTTACGAATATAACCATGTCTCATCTACTATCTCTATACTCTCATTTGTTCACATTCTCTCTACACTCTCGTCTATCTGCCAATTACTCTCATCTATTCTTGGTACTTTTTTGGCCATACAATTGATTGTGTAAGATAAGAAACATAACTATGTCAGGCAATAGGGCCCGATCTAGTCCTAGGAGGTGCGCTCGAAAAGTGCTATTTGCCCATAGGATTTCAATGATCAGGATGTCGGCATACATCCAGTGCTATTTATACTATCAAGATTTAATCTATGACAATCAATCAAGTAATCAATCACTATACTATGTTCTCTGGGTTGACAAGAACTCGACCAAAAGTGCTATCTCTACTATGCATCTTTGTGCAAACATTACATACTAATTCGTTACATGACCAATCCATTATCATGCTTGTTATACTATACTCTTATGAAAGTGCTACTGGTTTCTCGTTATCATGCTACATTGCACTCTTGACTATACTTGATCGTTCTCTCTAGTTATCCTGCTCTATAAGACATTAATCACTTAAAACATGCATGTTTATACGAGATATTAAGTCCTACTGGGCGTTATCGCTCATCCTGCGCTATTTATTTCATGTGTTTCAGATGAGTCTGATGAGACTATCACACAAACGAGGCTGTGACTGAGGAAGAGGAGGAGTGACCATGTTTTACGAAAACCAATACTTATTAGTACTTAGTTAGTCATTAGTTAACAAGTTTGTAGTAGTTGGATTTGAATAAAGTACTATGGGCCCTAGTTTTGCTCTAATTAGTGAATGTAATAGTTGATTTAAGGAGTTATTCATGAAGTTGGATTTTATTGGGCGTTATTTCAAATTGTGCAATGGTTTGATGCCTATTTATCGCTCTGTACTATTTATTTAACTGTAATACCGCTCCGATATTCCGCGTCGGGGCGTTACAATATATTAACAGTTCTGCAAAAAAATAATACAGATACTTAAATACATCTAAGTGTAGTTGATCACAGAAGTTGATATTATACTTCGACATTCAAAGAGTCGGAGTACTACTACAGTAGTACATGCTTCGACTATCGAGAAGTCAAAGTGAGAAGCAATCGATACATAAGACAAATGATACAATCAATCGATATGAAGAAATATAATCGATACATACAATTGATATAAGCAATTGATATGAAACAGGCAATCGATGTTTAAAGGTAATCGATGTTTATGAAGCAATCGATGTTCAAGTGAAATGCAATCGATATGAAACATGCAATTGATGTTTGAAGGTAATTGATGTTTATGAAACAATCGTATTCAAGTGAAATGCAGTCGATGTTTAAATGCAATCGATGTTTCAATACAATCGATGTTTCAATGTAATCGATTTTTAAGTGTAACTGATGTGAAATACAATCGATGTTTGAGACAATATATGTTTAAGGTAATTGATGTGAAAGACAATCGATGTCTAAGATAATCGATGTGAAAGGTGATCGATGTTTGATACAATCGATATTCTAAGGTAATAGATGTGAAAGACAATCGATGTATATGAAGCAATTGGTGTAACTTCGACTTTAGAGAATTCAGAGTAGAATCAACATCAATCGATATATGTACATCAACAATCGATAGAAACAATTGATATCAAACTTCGACTTATCAAGAGTCGGAGTGAGTTTTTGGTTTGTTCAACAATTGGTATCCGACTTCGACTGTTTGAGAGTTGGAGTGGGGCCATTAGAATTCAACTTTTTTAGAGTCGGAGTAACGCCAGATGTTCAACAATCGATAGCCCACTTCGATTTCTCAGGCGTCGTAGTGGTAAAAGTTTGTTCAGCAATCAGTACAACACTTCGACTTCTTGGGAGTCAGAGTCAATATGATATGTATGTATACATTGTGTACTTGGAAAATTTTCTTAATGAAAGTTGACAGTGTGTCAACACTTAGGCTTAGTGTGTCGACACCAATAGATTGTAAGGATTATATGATACAATACATGTATATCTTTACTTTAACACATTAATTTTCATACAAAATAAAGTGTGGTATAATTAAACAAATTTGTTTAGAAGATTATTAAAAGATTTTGTCATAAACAAAAATAATGATCAAGCAATTGTAAGAGATGAATGCGCAACAATTCTTTTAAACATCAATCAACCATTTGTAAAAGATAATAGTTCAACAAAGAGGAGGTGCACAAGATGGGGGATGGAGAAGGTGCCTAAAGGCAGAGGGGGCCTAAAAGGAAGGGAATGGAGGAAAGTAGAGGGGGTCTAAAAAGGAGTCAACGGAGGACGAGAGCAACACGAAAGTAGGCTAGGAGACAAATGTTGCAGATAGGAGTTGGCCATAACAAAGAGGAAGGAATCTAAAGAGGAATAAACAACAGAGAATGAGGGGGTCACAAAGCCTAAGATCTACAATCAGGGAGAGTGGTAGAACTAGTTGGAGGACAAGGGGGATGGTGGCAGCTAAGGGATGAGGATCAGAGGGCGTTGAGGGAGGGGGTGGCTTAGAAGGGTGCTGGGGTGAGCGACAACGAAGGTGCTAAGTGATGTGATAGAGGCAGAGGTGATGGATAAGACAATAGAGGTGTTGGGGGCGAAGTGGCTCAGGAATGATAGGGGTAGACAATGCACATGGGGAAGATATAGAAAAAGAAATATTGAGGATGTAGACTTAGGGAGGCGAGGGAAACAGGCACGGCAGAGGACGACTCTAACCAACAAAGAGAAAAGGGAAGACGTAATCGAAGGAAGAAAAGAAGGCAGCTAGAGAGATTGCCTAACGTTGGATCCCCCATCCTTAGTTCCACTATTCGAGGGCGGCGATTGATCCACTAAAATGTCGACAACATCTTTTGCCAACAACAAAACCATACTACTATCATTGAGACATGAACTGCCTAAAAGTGAGCATAATGGGTTACTATATCTATGCGGAATAAAACTCAACCATCATGTACCCATCAATCGAACTAGATGTATGCAACAAAATCATGTTGATTTATAATTATGATACATAAGTGGGTCACCAAGGAGAAACCAACAAGAGAAATGCAAGCTACAATGTGCCCAGGTATAAATGTTGGGTTGGAATGATCAGGAGAAATTTCATTGGGCCACATAAAAATATGCCATGTCAGATTTTTTCACTTGTTCACATAGCTTTCCAAGGTAGGCCATAAATGTGGAGTTTTTTAAAAAATATTTTTAAATGTTTTCACTTTTCTGCCAAACCTCACATATTAAAAGCTACAAAAATGAAGAACCCCTCGGCATCCCCCCTTTGCTGATTCTGTTGCTGCTCCTTCACCTTCACCTCCTCCTCCATTGCACGGCTACTCACCCATTGTAATAGTATATACATGCACTTACGGTGTTGGCAGAGATGCCTTGGGTCCCCTTGTGCATGCCCAATGTCGACAACCATGGTGCCTTTGACAACTACTGTGGCGGGAACCCAATTGCAATGGCGGCACAACACCCATGGGAGTTGTCGTGCTCGCTTCGGCTACGACCTAGAGATCTACTGTAGAAGTTCGACGATGACGACGCCATCTTTGTCATCTCCCCATCGCCTAATCTAATCACCCCTCCCCTCTGCATTCGGGCACTCTCTACTGGGGTGTTCTATTCACCTTGGGCAATGATCAGCTCAACTGGAGAAGGCTGCTATTGCATCTACTTGTGGAGAAACTACTTATGAAGAAGAAGTTCTTAAAAAAGAGACTACAGTCTCTCGTGGACTACTCTGTCCAATTCTCTTATTACATATGATATCATTCTGTCTTTTTAGGCATATAGACTAGTCTCAGTTTATGATCCAGTTTTCCTTGATGGTGGCATTGGAAAGTTTTGTTAATTTGTGTTGCAGGAGGTTCGCTTCCGTGTTTATCATGCTTATTATGTTAAAAAAGAAAATAAAAATAGATCATATGTTTGGTTTTAAAAGAAAAAGAATCTATTAAAATAGATCATATTGTTGGTTTTTAAAAGAAAAAGAATCTATTTGTCATAATTATAGAGTTATTTGTCACTTCAATGAGGCTATTTGTCATTGAAAATGGGTTATTTATCACTGTTATAGTAAGACCACCTATTTCATTTTAAAAGAAAAAGAAGTCTCGATCAAAGCATCTATTTGTCATAGTTACATAGCTATTTGTCATTGAAACTGAGCTATTTGTCACCACATATGAGATATTTGTCACTAATACACTATGACCTTACTGTTTCATTTTAAATGATTAAGAAGTTTCAGTCATAAAACTTATTTGTGATACTTGTAGTGTGTCTGCCACCGAAATTGGACTAGTTGTCACCGCTGACGAGATATTTGTTACCAATATGATATGGCTTTCTGTTTCATTTTAAATGAAAAAGTAGTTTGGTCATAAAACCTTTTTGTCCCAGGTACAATACTATTTGTCACTAGAACTGAGCTATTTGCCACTGCAAACATGATATTTATCACCAATATAGTGTGGCTTTAATGTTTCATTTCAAAAGAAAAAGAAGTTGGGTCAAAGAATCTATTTGTCAAAGTTAAGTAGTTATTTGTCATCGAAACAAAATTATTTGTCATTGTAGAAGGGATATTTGTCAGTGATACACTACGGCCTTGCCGTTTCATTCAAATGAAAAAGAAATTCGGTCATAAAATCTTTTTGTCATACTTATAGAGTTATTTGTCACCAAAATTAAGCTATTCGATCGTCACTGCTGATGAGATAAAACAAAATTGAGTCATATAGAAACAACAAAATGGTATCAAGTCTCAAAGCTATTTGTCACCAAAACTAGGCTATTCGTCACCGCTGATGAGATAAAACAGAATCGAGTCCTATAGAAACGACAAAAAGGTATCAAGTCTCAAAGCTATTGTCACCATAAATACATATTTGTCACTACAAACAAGATACTTGTCATTGTTACATAATGACTACACTACTTAGTTTTAATAGAAAAAGAAGATTTGTCATTAACACCTATTTGTCATAGTGACTCACCTGTTTGTCAGCATTACATAGTTTGTCACCGAAAGGAGCGTATTTGTCACCCCTAACAGATTATTTGTGTGGCACTTTCGGTATGGCAGCAAGCTAGCCTAGAGGGGGGGGGGGGTGTGAATAGGTTATTCTGAAATCTGAAATAGAAACTTAAACATAGAAATTAACACTTGAAGGTTTGTTAGTTTTAGTGTGATAAAGAGTAGTAGTGCAGAAGCAAATAAAACATCACACAAAGGACACAAGGAATTTATCCTGGTTCGGCCCTTCCCACATGAAAGTCCTATGTCTAGTCCCCAAGCAACCTCTTGGGATTTCACTAACCGAAGGTACAGTCCCCCTCAAGGACACTACAACACCCTGGATACCCCACTAGGTCTTCTTTTCTTTCCCGGGAAAGAAGGCAACCCACTTCTTTTCTAGGCTCAGAAGCAAACCTACTTCTTTTACAGGTTCAGAAGTAACCTCCTGGAACAAACCCCAGTGCGGTTGCTAGACTTAAACCCAGCTAGGTCCTGTTGGTACAAACCCCAACAAGGTTCTGCTAGACACTAACCTCTAGCTAGGTTACACACTGTATACAGTCCTACAGCTGGACAAGGGTCTTTCTTAGAAAAGAAAGAACAAGACTGAGAGCTAATACAAGATGAACACTATGGACTTAGCTCACAGTCACAGACTCTCCCCCAAGATTACAATGAGCATAGGGAGAATGGAAGATAAGAAGGCTTGAAGGCGATGAAGACTTCTGCTTGAAAGCTTCTGTAGATTTTGGCTCGAGCTCTTCTCTCTTTCTCTGAGTGTTTGTGGTGTGAAGGTTCTTCTCACAGTTGTACACTCCTTGAAGGATTTTCAGGAAGGCTCTCTATGTTCTTCTTCAGCTTATGCTTCATCTTTTATAAGAGCAGCTTTTGAATGGATCCGTTTGAAGAGATCCGTTGGAGTTCTAGCCGTTGCTCATCTCTTGTCTTGATCACTCTTTATGGTCTTTCGAGGTCTATGAGCATGAAAGAAAGTGTTAGCATAAAAGAGTGTTTACATGAAAACGTGCATGCTACTGTGTTTCTCTTAACATGCTAAAACTGATAAGTCATATCGTTTTTTGACAGAACTGAGAAATTACGCATGCAGCTTTTTGTCAGAAGATATTTGACTTTTCACTTAGGCGCCAAACATATTTGAAATATAAAGGCAATCTGTTTGAACAGAATCCATGAAGAAATCGTTATGAGCATGACTTATGAAATCGTTATGTGAAGAGTCGTTGCTCATTTGTAAACAAATCGTTGAACAAATCGATGTGATCATTTATGAAATCGTTATGCAAGCAAATCGTTATGATCTCCTGAAGACATCATTGTGATCATATAAAGAAATCGATGTGATCACTTATGAGATCAATTTCTTATCAAATCGTTGCGAAGGTAAATCGATGTGAGGGAAAATCGTTGCACCACTTATCAAATCGTTATGAGCCTTAACGAATCGATGTGAGAATCAAATCATTTTTCTCACTTATCAAATCGTTATGAGCCTTAACGAATCGATGTGAGAATCAAATCGTTGTTCCTCACTTATCAAATCGTTATGAGACTAACGAATCGATGTGAGAATCAAATCGTTGTTCCTCACTTATCAAATCGTTATGAGCCGATTTCTTATCAAATCGTTATAGCCCGAAACGAATCGTTATGGCGCTATAAAAATCGATCAAAATGAATCGTTTTAGCGCTTATTAATTGGCACTTAAACTGAAATCGATGTATATTGATTAAACATCGATTTATCATTTTAGTGCGCCATATTGCATCAATGAGAGACTTAGTATTTTGTTATGAGATTGATGCGACACAGATGAAACAAAATATTCAATAACATTTAATCAACAAAGATATACTTGAAATCATCATAAGTTTTGTTATCACCAAAATACAAGGACAACTATAAAGTGGTTCAACAATTTGTCACTGTTGGATTGTTGGCAACGATAATCCACCTAGAGTGTGGTTGACTTCTTTATGTAATTGAAGTGCTTCTTGCAATTGAATTTATACTTCCTGTAATCGAAGTGTTTTCTTCATGTAATCAAAGTATACTTCTTCTTGTAATCGAAGTACTTTCTTCCTGTAATCAAAGTGTTTTTTTCATGTAAACAAAGTATATTTCTTTATGATACTTCTCATAATTGAAGTTCTTTCTTCATGTAATCGTAGTATATTTCTTCATGCAATAGAAGTAAACACAGCGATCCCCAAAGGCAGCAAATAGGCCTACGAGTGAGGCCTTATTGTACTGATGACAAATAACATGTTAGCGGTGACAAATTGGTAAATTTCGATGACAAATAACTCTTTAACTATGACAATTAGGTTTTATGATCAAAACTTTTTTTTCATTTAAAACAAAATAGTAATGCCACACTATATTGGTGGCAAATATCTTGTATACGGTGACAAATAGCTTAGTTTCGATGACAAATAGCTCTGTAACTACGACAAATGATTCTTTGACTGAAATTTCTTTTTCTTTTGAAACCAAACAGTACAACCAAATTATTGTATCAGTGACAAATAATTTATTTTTAGTAACAAATAACCTCATTCTGGTGACAAATAGCTCTATAATTGTGACAAATAAGTTCTTTTCTTATAAAACCAAATAGTGTGACTTATTTTTCATTTTTTCTTTTACATAATACATACAATAAACACGGAAGCGCATAAGCACAAAACTACAATAAACCAAACAACAAAGAAAATATTTTTTTCTTCCAAATGCTAAAATTTTGATTACAAAATAGATTCTGAATATATTACAATAATCTCATACCGTTTAGAATATCATACAAAAGAATGAAGTGGGGGGGGGGGGGGGGGGGGGGGGGGGGCACCGCGGCAAGCTAACATTGGGCATGCACGAGGGGCCCCAGGGCATCTTCCCCGATGCCATAAGTGTATGGACCTGTTGTGGTCTGCTTGCTGTTGCAGTGGCAGTGCAGTGGAGGCAGAAGTGAAGGAGCAACAATCTGAGGCATCTCCCCGGACACCATAAGTGTAGGATCTGTTGTGGTCTGTTGTTGCAGTGGGGCAGCAGCAATGCAGTGCAGGCTGAAGTGGAGCAGCAGCAATAGAATCTGCGAATGGGGAATGATGAGGGGTTCTTTTTTTTTTTGTAACTTTTAATGCCAGGATTGATGGCATTGGTGAAAAAGTGAAAATATTTTTAAAAAGCTTTTTTTAAAACCCAACATTTATGGCTTACTTTGAAAAGCTATGAACATAAGTGGAGGAATTTGGCGTGACCCATTTTTTATGTGATCCAATAAAATTTATCATGTCATTTCAACCTAATATTTATAGAGAAAGACTTTGTGCACTTCTCAAAGTGTAAAAATATCATGTCATCTTGCACTTCCCCCTCCCATTGGTGGGAATCAAAGTGCATAGATCTCTCTCCTCTTTTCACCAATGGGAGGGGAGAAGTGAAAGATGACATGACATTTTTGCACTTTGAGAAGTGCACAAAGTCTTCTCATATTTATATCTGGGGGCACGTGAATAATTAATATTTCTCAACCACCAGAGATGTGATAAGTGAAAGCACAAAGACATGGACGGAAAAAAAAAGATTTGAAATGTCCATTATAACTGCAGATTTTTAGGGTTTTTTATAAAGGGGTGACCCCACTAGAATCATCCACAGGTGACCTGATCTATCCAGAGGCGACTTGATCTCACGGTTGGTCATGTCACCGTGGAGTGATCTAAATGATGTCTAATTGAGATGAAATTTTAAATATAAACTCATTAAGAGATGATACAATTATGATAATTTTAGTTTAATTTTTTAAATTAATTTTTAATCCAGTGAAAATTATCCTAAAAAATTATTAATCAATTTAATCTCAATATCTATACATCAATATTTTTTATATTTTATTTTTTAGAATCAATACATTTTTTTGATAATTATGATGATTTCAAATTTGACTTTTTTTAAAATGAAATGGCGTACTATCGAGATGCATACAATCAAAGTCGTGTTGAAATCAGGGTTGGTTGTACTGCTACATATCATGGCGTACAGTCGATTCATACCGCAACGTACCATGGCGGTATGGTCGACCTATATTGTGCCATGGTTGTTACCCAATCTTTTAAAAAAATTTCTTTTCCTACATCTGACACATCTAAGGGGTCTAAACGATGTCTAATTGATAAATTTTAAACATAAACTAATCAAGGGATGATACAAATTATAAGGTTTAGTTTAACTTTTTAAATTAATTTTTTATCAAGTAAAATTATCCTAAAAATTAGTCTATTTCCTACCATATCTTAGCGATACAGTACAGTACCGTCATGGACGGATGCAACATGAAGCCAGTGGGGTCAAAAGATTTGAAATGTCCATTACAGCTGCAGATTTTTGGGGTTTTTTATAAAGGGTTGACCCCACTAAAATCATACGGAGGTGACTTGATCTCACAGTTGGCAGTGCCGTGACGGAGTGATCTAAATGATGTCTAATTGAGATAAAATTTTAAGCATCAGTTAATTAAGAGATGATACAAATTATGATAATTTTAGTTTAATTTTTTAAATTAATTTTTCATCTAGTGAAAATATCCTAAACAATCATTAAATCAATTTAATCTCATTATCTATACAACAATAATTTTTGATATTATATTTTTAGAATCAATATATTTTTTTTGATAATTATGATGACTTCAAATTTGATTTTATTTTTAAAATTATGTAACGTCTTATCGAGGTGCACACAATCAAAATCATGTCGAAATCAGCTAGTTGTACTGTCGCATATCATGGTGGTACAGTCGATTCATACCGCAACGTACCATGGAGGTATGGTCGACCTATATCGTGCCACGGTCGGTTACCCACTCTTTTTTTTTTTTTTTTTAATTTCCTTCCCCACATCCGACACATGTAAGGGGTCTACATGATGTTTATTGATATAATTAAACATAAGTTCATTAGAGATGATATAAATTATGATAATTTTCGTTAATTTTTTAAATTAATTTTTTATCAAGTGAAATTATCCAAAAAATTAGCCTATTTTCCACCACCATATCTTAGCAGTACAGTACGGTATCGTATCGTGTCATGGAGAATGTGGCACGATCGATCCGTGCAGTACAGCGAACCATGCCTGATCTAAGACCTTAAAATTTTAATTTTGTTTAGCCTTAATCTTTCCCGTTCTTCTCTACACCCCTGCTCTGTGAACCGTGAGGAAAGAGGAAGTGGCAGTGCTAGCGCCGGACCTTGTATGTGCAGCCGTCATCGAGCTCACTCCGCATCGCCGATCTCGCACGGTCGTCGTTGCTCGACTGTCACAGACCTTTCTGTCGGATCATCACAGACAATTGTAAGAAAAGAAATTATTGTAATGAATTGTCTTATTTTTATTAAAATAATTTTTTCTTTTAAATATATATTTAAAATTATTTTATATATATATAATATTAAATATTAAAATAACCCGAGTAACCCAACTTAGGGGTGTCAATTGGGCCGGGCCGGCCCGAAGGCCGGCCCGGTTTTACACAAAACTTGGGCCGGATAATTTAACATTTTTTTAATTTTGAGCTCGGCCCGGCCCGACCCGGACTAAGATTGGGCTGGGCTTGGGCTTGGCACGGCCCGGCCCGGGCGGCCCGGTTGCCCGATTTTTTTTTTAAATAAGTAACATGTTGATAATTCTAATATTCTAAAATTTTGGATTGAAAATTATGTTGTGGAGCTATATTTAATGACTTAACATTTATTCATATTTGTAACAAATAGAAATAAGTTTATCTAGATTATCTAATATTTATTTTATGTTATTTTGATTAAATAAATACTAATTTTATTATAAAAATAAATAAATAATAGTAAAATATCTTTAAAAATTAAAATCGGGCCGATCCGAGCTTGGGCCGGGTCTTATCTAATTTTCTCGGATCGGGCCGGACTTAAAAAATCGATCTCGTCCCAGATCGGGCCGGACTTGAGCCAAACGAGTAGAAACCGAACTGAACCCGAACCAATACGGGTCCGTCTAAGCCCAGCCCATTGCTACCGCTAACCCCACCTGAACAAAATATTTTGCATCCGTCCCTGCACAAAAAATATGGCGACCAATGAATTAGGGGTGTCAATTGGGCTGGGCCGGCCCGGAGGCCCGCAAGCCCGGCCCGTTTTAACCGGGCTTGGCCGGAAAATAAGTCCGTTAAAGTATTTTGGCTCGGCCCGAAAAAAAATAGGGCCGGGCTTGGGCTTTGTGAGGCCCGGTCCGGTCGGCCCGCCGGCCCGAAATATAAATATAATTTATATTAAGTATAAATTTTATATTTAGAAAGAGAATATATGTATTTTTTTCTACAATAATCTATTGAAAAATATAATCTTTTACAAGTTAAATGTTAATATAGATATAAGTAAAATATATATTATTTTTTATAGATATATTATAGTATATATTAAAATTATATATTATATAAATAAAAATAATATTTTTTCCGGGCTTTCGGGCCGGGCCGGGTTTTTCCGGACTTTTCCTGGGCCGGGCCGGTCCCCCCATACCGGGCCTAACCCCGGGCCTGGACCGGGCCCGGGCCGACTTTTAAAAAATCGGACCTGAGCCGGGCCTAGTAAGGCCCGATCCAGACCCGGCCCATTGACACCCCTACAATGAATGGTCCAGTCGGAAGATGGGACAGTGCAGTTGGATTGGATATGGCCGTCCCAGATGGGCGGCCAACCGCTTTGGACCCGTTGACGAAATCACACTAGTAAGTTCTCTAATAAGTATGGCACTCCGCATACAGCTGCAACACGAATAAATTTAGGAAAATAGTTTAATAGCATCATTAACATATTAAAATAACATATTAATTAAAGTACATTACAATCTTATTATTTGTGCGATGTTTTTAATTTTTTTATTTTAATCATTAATGTGACATAATTTTAACTGTCATGTTATCAAATGATGTTATAAAACTGTTTCTCAAATTTTATACTTATTTTGACCGCACACCAGACTGGACCTCAGCAAGAGAATGCGTGCAAGTGCGTTATATAAATAACTTGTATGATACGAGCCAGCCCAACCCCACACCGTTCCCCTTCACCAGCGTTAGGACCATCTGATCTCCTTCCGCACCCACCACCTCCAGCTAGCTCTCAACACCCACCATGGCGGTTCCCCATCTCCTCCTCCTCATTCCCGCCGTCCTGGCCTTGTTCCTCCTCGCGGCCCTGTACGTCGTCTGCCGCCCTCGCCCCGTCAAGATCCCCATCAAGGGCCGCCACGTCTTCATCACCTTCGCCTCCAGTGGCATCGGCCTCGCCATGGCCCGGCGGGCTGCTGCCGAGGGCGCCCGCGTCTCCATCCTCGCCCGCGACCAGGCCAAGCTGGAGGCCGCCCGCGAGGAGATCCGCCGAGCCACCGGAGTCGAGGTGGCCATCTACAGCGCCGACGTCCGTGACCGGGAGGCCGTGAAGAAGGCCGTCGAGGCGGCGGGCACGATCGACGTGCTGATCTGCAACCAGGGGGTGGCGGTGCCGAAGGAGCTGGTGGACCAGAGCATGGACGAAGTGATGTTCCAGATCGACATCAACCTGGTGGCCATGATAAGCCTGGTTCAGGACGCCCTCCCCGGCATGAAGAAGGCCGCCGCCGAGGACGGCTTGCCGCGGTCCATCACCTTCACGACGTCTCAGGGTGGGCAGGTACTGTGTCCGCAGCTAGAAAACAACCACACAGTCCTCTTTTCTGAAAGTTCCACCGACAAGCTTATTAATCTCCATGCCTCCGTAACTCTGCTCCGTGCTTTCTCTTCTTGATTCCGTTCTGTTTTCTAAATCTGCAAAGAGATTATGTAAAGTTGGGATAAGACTTCATAGATTCTGTTCTGCTTGCTCTTGCGGAGTTGGATCTTTTCGATCTGCCAAATTTATACGATGGAGATGGGGCTCCTGTGCAGGTGGGCTATTATGCGTATTCGACATACTGCGCTACCAACTTTGCTGTCCGTGGGCTGGCGGAGGCCCTGCAGATGGAGGTCGTCAACGATAACATCCGTGTGTCGCTGCTGCTTCCCGCTGATACAGACACCCCCGGACGAGCTGGAGTACGCATTAATGGACATGTGTGTATTAATTTTAACGGGCGATGTTGGGATCCACGTACCGTCTGCGATTGGGAGTACTATACGTATAACCTTATTAATTACTAATTATTATAAGAGAAGACGGACTGACTCAGCTACGTACTCTAAATTAATTTGCAGACTTCAAAGCCCGGCCGGAGATAGCCCACAAGATCATGAGCGCGTCGGGGTTCCTGTCGGCGGACGAGGTTGCTCGGAAGGCGCTGAGGGGGATCAAGGCGGGGGATTTCGTGATCACCATCACGCTGGAGGGGTTCATCCTGTCCCTGGCCACGGCGGGGCTCTCTCCCCAGGGCTCCTTCTTGACGGCCTTCGCGGAGATCATGTTCTCCGGCTTCATGCGCTTCGTGGGTTTATGCTATCTCTACGTGTGGTACAACATCATCGAGAAGCACCACGCCAAAGTAAAGAGTAAGTAACCATGACCCGATATATTAATGATCCTCTCATGGACGTATATTTGATGTGCCTTAATTACCTCCAATGATCTACTGCAAATTAATTAGTGTGCATGTTTAAAATCTCAGTTAATCTTATTCATGTAAAAATTAATTAGAAATCCTTGTAAGATCGGGTTAGATTTAATTTATAGTCTCTGTCAGAAGATTAGAGGTCATATAGTCTTTTCTTTTTTGTGTTGTTTAATTTCTAATCCGCATTTTTAATTTCTGAACATTTATGAATCTTGGAAGACTGAGCTGTCATTTTAACATTAACTTTTTTCTATATATATATATATCCTAGCTAATCTTGTCAAGAATCTGATTGCAGGGAATTAATTAATTAAAGCTATGATCGACTTTTGATTACAACGCTGGCATTATATATGTTGCATCAAGGTTGATGATTTGAGGAAGGGGCAGATCAATCGTCCTATGAACTCGGGGATGACTTCAATCTCAATATGATCAGAATAAAGCTTTATGGAAACGGATTTTTAGCACCAACACTTTAGGTTAATATTCCTTTTTGTCTTAATGTTCTTTTTAATTTGTTGTTCTATTATTGTAATATCAGAATAAAGCTTTATGCAAACGGTTTAATGGAGGAGCATTTGTAATTCTCACCAAATATGTATGAGTAGAAAGTTTTTCCACCCTACAAGATCTACGTGAAGTGTGAAGTATGAGGCACCTCATATGATTGGGGTGGGGTTAAACGCCCCACCAATCAAAATGAGATATCAAGTATTTCACCTCAATTTCTACAAAATATTTTTCATGTATGAGTTATATTAAGTGGACGGGAACATGGTGGTGTAGAGGCCACTTAATTGGGCCTAACACTAGAGAGGAGATCTTGTGTGTATCGAAAACTTTCATATAGTTTCAGAATTTTCCGTCCTTCAGTATTAATTTCTAAGTGATTGCAGAACTTACTTCCACCAATCGAAGTTTAGCGTATTTCAGATTTGTTAACTTTTGGCTCTTACACTTTTAAAAAGGCGTTATAAAGAGTATTAATAAATGTAGAAAAACTCAAAAATATTATTCTTAGAACATGGAATTACATCATGTCCACACTGTTAGGTTTTACCCAATATTAATGATCCACTTATATTAAGTCGCACAGCTATACACATCATTAGGTCCAGTTATTGGAATAGACACTACGCCAAATTTGATTTTTAACAGCAATTTGACTAGCAGCCAATTTATATTTGCTATTAATTAAGAGCATTTTTTACAAAATAGCTTCTACTATTCGATAGTTACCGTGACTATTACATTTAATAGCAATAATGATTAGCTGTTAATAAACAACTTTTTTAAATATTGGCTACCAACCATTCTAATCGGATGACCATTATCTTTCACCAGCATATGTATTAGCTATATTTTCATTTAGAGTTATGGATGTTTTGGGGGGAAAGTTAACTTTTGTGAGAAACCTACTCCCGTGGGATTTAGTAGGAAATAACCTGTATGTGACGAATACCTTGCCCGGCCGCCGTCGCACACCTTGCCCCGTGAAGCCTCCGCCTTCCTCATATCCCCGTACGTGACGAATACCCCGCCCAGCCGCCGTCGCACACTAAGCCCCGTGAAGCCTCCTCCTTCCTCATATCCCCGTACGTGACGAATACCCCGCCCAGCTGCCGTCGCACACCAAGCCGTGTAGGGCCACGAGTGATCGCTACCCAGCCGCCGCTCTTTCCTCTCGCGGACGACTGCCGGCCCTTCATGCTTCCCAAGTCTTCGCAGCAGCCGTCGGCATCCGTGATCGCCCCAGGCATCGACGGATGATTGCTACCCAACCGCCACTCCTTCCTCTTGCGGACGAATGCCGGCCCTACATGCTTCGCAAGTCATCGCAGCAGCTGTTGGCGTCCTTCGTGATCGCCCCATGTGTCAACAGGTGATCGCTAGTCAGGGCCACGGGTGATCGCTACCCAACTGCCGCTCCTTCCTCTCGCGGACGACTGCCGGCCCTGCATGCTTCGTAAGTTTTCGTAGCAGCCGTCGGCGTCCTTCGTGATCGCCTGCTGATGTGAACATCCCATGCGTCGACGCGACCGCCTTGTGCGCACGAGTAACCGCTGGCATCTGCCTTGCCCTTCGGCGTCCTTGTTGATTGCGAGCAGAAGGTTCATCTCCACGTAAGGCCGGTCCTTCTACGTGCATGCTGGAGACACGTATACTTGCATCACAACCCTCGCTGACGGGCACGGTACGTTGGTAATTCCCTCTCGCGCTTTGTTGCACATGTTTATTGTACCTTTTCTGCAGCCCATGCAGGTGGCCAAATCAAGATTTTTATATCTTAGGAACACATGAGGAGATGAATATTGGCTTTTGCCGGCTGGTTTTACTACTACAACAGATTCATTAGTTCGTTGTCTGGTTTGTAGTGTTTATTCCGATTAAGATTATGCTCTGACTGTGCATATATAAAGTTATTATCTCAACAAGTGATACCGCATGTCAATGCAGTCGTACCTTAATTTGAGGGTGAACAAACAAGAATTATATTAACACTCAACGTTGCGGCGATCCTCGCTGCAGCAAGCATCCCTCTGCATTAGTGTTGTCCTGAAGTTTCTTGATTGTCCGACTGAAGCTTGTCACCGCCGCACATCTTCCAAGACCATTTGCACATATTCGGTATCTGCAGCACCGTCCCCGTTGGTGAATCACTTGCAACATGAGACCTCCCACCGGTGGCGGCTCTAAATATTGAGATAATATATCAAGTTCCAACAACAAACGTGGGGATCGAACTTTTGTTCAAAGTAAACATGTGGGAAGAGGAGGTTACAATCGGTCGACAACATCTACCCAGTCCAACCAATGTCGTCGATTCCAACTCCATCGGTATTTTACTCTAATTCGAATAAACTTTTTTATTTTATCAATAGATGGATAAATTGTTGTGTTTAATTTTATGTAGGTGTAATTAAGTTGTACATGAATCCTTCTTTATTCTTTTCAAAAATAAAAAAGTTAACACAATGGAGGTTGGAATTTCAAATTAATTAGCACAAGAATGGTTCTGGAACATTTTTTACTCTCTAGTACAATGAAAATAGGAATAAAAATTATATGTACACATGCATCTTTATAATCAACTTAACATATACCAGATATTGTAAGACATATATATGGTTTGGCATTATTATGTTTTTGGCCTTGAGGAAGAACGTAGAAAGACGAAAATTATGTTCAGGTAGAAAGTCATCTTTCAAGAAAAGAAAGGACATCTATTCATGTACCAAGCTTATATGCTCTCTGTTTTTCTAGGATTAGAACATGTTGCAAATAATATTTTAATCTTATTAAATTCAAGATACATGTTTTCTTACCTTTATGTCGGCCACTACACTTTTATATTGTTAACTATTATATCTAATGAGTATGAGTTTGAAGTTGTTCTCCAACCTAGTGATATTTATGTTTGTGTTGGACTATAGGAATTATTACCTAGAGCAAATTTGAGAAATGCAACAAGAAATATGCTAGTTGAGAATAAAAATATTCATGCTAAGAGGTATATATATTGATATAGATAAATATACTTTCTTTAATTCTTCATTATATCATTTTTATTTAACGTATCGTGTCACTTTTTATATTTTTAGGTTTCAATTTATTATTTTAAAAAGACGAGGCAAATAAGAAGCTTACATTAACATTTGATTATTTTCTCACATTGTATAGTCATTTGTAATCAATAAGTGTTTGATATATAGGAAGTAGAGAAGAACCAATCAGATGGTGCTATAGATAAAAGTTGGATTCGTAAACCAAGGTATAATTATTCCCCCATTAAGTTTTGTAATTTTAATTTTAAAATACTTTAAACATTTACCACTTTTTTTGCACTTGGTTGAAATAGGGCAAGTTATGAGTACAAGGTGGGAATTAACAAGTTCTTAGACTATGCATTTCAGAGGACAACTATTGGAGAGAAAATATTATGTCCTTGTAACAGTTGCAACAATTGTCTTCTCATGTTCCGTAAAGATGTTTTTGATCATCTTATATGTGAAGGTTTTACTCAAAACTACACTTGTTGGTACTTCCATGGTAAAAGAATGAACAACTCTATGCAATTCAATACTCAAAATCAAGGGCATGACAAACACAATGAAGATCATGAGGCCATGTATGGAATATCAGAAGATATATGTGCAAATACATCGCAAAATGATGATAGAACTTAGCATGATAAAACATAATGCTTTAACTTGCAGACAGATAAGTTCTTTACTCTGCTAAAAGATGCTGACAAAGAGTTGTATCCTGGTTGTGAGACTTACACTAAACTTTCATTCCAAATTGCATTATTTCATGTCAAGTGTCTTAATGGGTGGAGTGATAAGTCTTTCGATATGCTGCTTGAAATACTAAGGAAAGTACTTCCAGATGGTAAAACACTGCCAAGTTATTATTATGAGATGAGAAAAATAATTAGAGATTTGAGACTTGATTACAAGAAGATTCATGCATGCTTGCCCTAATGATTGTCAGTTATATTGGAAAGAGTCTACTAATGATGATTCATGTCGTATATGTAAAGCTTCAAGATGGAAAAATCATGAGTCTGCACAAGGAAAAGATTTTAGATCTAAGAAGAAAAATCTCCTGCAAAAGTTCTTCACCATTTTCCTTTGATCCCAAGACTTCAAAGATTGTTCATGTCTTCAAAGACAGCTTCTTTTCTTAGATGGCATGATGAACATCGAATTAAAGATGGCTTGCTTTGTCATCCTGCAGATTCACCAGCATGGAAAACTTTTGATTATCATCATCCTTTGTTCTCTGGAGATGCTCGCAATATTAGACTTGATTTGGCTAGTGATGGCTTTAATCCATTTAGAACTATGAATACTATGCATAGTACATGGCCAGTGTTATTGATGATCTATAATTTACCTCCTTGGATGTGTATGAAACAACCTTTTATCATCATGTCATTACTTATTGAAGGCCCTCATAGTCCTGGAAATGACGATATATATTTGCAACCATTGGTAGATGAGTTGAAGGAGCTATGGAATAGTGGTGTAGATACATATGATTCATAAAAAAATGAAATATTTCGAATGCATGTTGCATTGATGTGGACCGTCAATGACTTTCCTAGTTATGCTGATTTATCAGGATGGAGTACTAAAGGGATGCTAGCATGTCCTAAATATCACAAAGATACATGCTCTTAAGGCAATTGAAGCATGGACGTAAACAATGTTATTTAGGGCATCGAAGATTTCTCCTACATGATCATAATTCAGAAAAAAAAAAGGCTTCATTTGATGGTAACAAAGAACATCGAGATGCACCACGCCGTTTATCAGGTGATATTGTGTTGGATGAAACAATGGATATGAATGTTATGTTTGGAAAAAAGTACACAGTTAAAGAATCTACAAAGAAAAGAAAAAGGGATCTTCCGCAACAATCACCATACAATTGGAGAAAAAGAAGCATCTTTTTTGACTTACCATATT
Organism: Colocasia esculenta; assembly: GCA_014218235.1. NCBI lineage: Eukaryota > Viridiplantae > Streptophyta > Magnoliopsida > Alismatales > Araceae > Colocasia > Colocasia esculenta. Next base: position 101,596,556 of record CM024759.1, on the reverse strand, counting down.
GGAAGGATAATCTTATTCGACATAACTTGGATGTCATGCACATTGAAAAAAAAATGTGATAATATACTTGGGACATTATTGGATCTAGAAGGTAAAGATAAAGACAATATTAAGTCTCGATATGACTTAATGGACATGGGCATAAGGAAAGAACTACACCCGCAGCACCATGGAACAAGGGTATTCCTTCCTCCTGCATGCTTCAATATGGATGATAAAGAAAAAGAGATATCCTGTAGAGTGTTGAAAGAGATTAAAGTTCCAAATGGTTATGCTTCAAACATTTCTAAACGTGTTAAAGGGAATAAGCTATTGAGCTTAAAAAGTCATGATTGTCATGTGTTGATGTAGCAACTACTTCCACTAGCTTTGTGGAGATCTTTGCCTAAGAAGGTAACAATTGTATTGATTGAACTATGCAACTTTTACAAGGCAATTTGTTCAAAGACACTTCATATAAGTGATCTACAATTATTGGAATCTCGTATTGCTTTGACTCTTTGCCAATTGGAAAGGATTTTCCCGCCATCATGTTTTACAATTATGGTGCATTTATCAATTCATTTGGCTGAAGAGGCAAGATTAGCTGGACCAGTCCAATATCGTTGGATGTATCCTATTGAAAGGTATGTATATTCAAATTGTTTATTTGATTACTAACATTTAGTGAGCTATATTCATTTAATCAAATTCCCATTTATAGGTACTTGATGACATTAAAATCATATGTACGCAATAAAAGTCATCCAGAGGGTTCAATTGCTCAAGGTTACTTGGCAGAAGAATGCTTAACATAGAGAGCAAATTAACACGCCAACAAGGAATTTTGATGAAACAATGGATGTTGAATCAGAGGAGTTCTCTATTTTTTCAAAATCTGGTCGTGGTCTAGGTAGCTTTGATGTGGTTTTATTAGATCATACCACATTAGTACAAGCTCATCGATATGTGCTCTTCAATTGTGATGCAATCAACCCTTTTATTCAGTAAGTAACTTATTCAATATGAAATGATGATATTATGTTTATTTGCGTTATATATTCTAATGAATTCAAATTTGCAGGATTCATCTCAATGCATTATCAACGCAATATCGTCGGGCCAGGGATATTGAAAGAAAGCATAATGAACAGTTTTCAGATATGGTTTAGAGATAATGTAAGTGGATAAGTAACACATTTGTTGTAATATTACCATACAACATTAAAATTAACTAACAATATATGCATCTGAACATTGAAAAATTCTACGTAAAAGAATTGGTTGTAGGAAGGGATGCACTTCAATATCAACAACTTGAACGCTTGGCGCTTGGCCCAAATTGTTTGGCTTGGAGGTACAAAGGATTTATCATCAATGGATTTAGATTTCATATCAAGGATGTTGAAATGGAAAGAAAAGTGCAGAATAGTGAAGTTATGGTTGAAGCTAAAACATCAAGCTTTTCAAGTGCGGCGTAGCAGCAGAGGATCCATGGCAGAGAAAGAAAAAGGAACACAATGGAAGAAGATGGAAGATGGAGACAAGAAGTGGTCTTCATTCTGACTAAAGAAAAGGAAATAAGGAATATTGGTCGTAAAGGCATAGTTCAGTCTTGATAGAGCCCTGCCACTCCAGCCTAGACCCGGCCCACTAAAGGGCCCACTTAGCACAACGGACAAACAACTCCCAGGCAATGTCCAACAACTCTCTTGGGATGTAAATCTCATATCAGAAGTTTAAATTTTGTTCCACCTAAAGAAGACTTCAAAGGAAGATGAATAGCCACAAGTAAAAAGCTTTTGCCAGGTGTTACTATCAAATAATGTCAACTCTTTCTCTCTCCCCCCCACTTAAGTTATTTATTTTCGCTACTCAGATTTCTCTTTTACTGACTTGACCGTCAGAGGGTCATCTTCGGGACCCACATCTCGAGACCAACTTTCTTGCAAGTTGTGATTGACCGATTCAAGCGAGGACTTTTTCTCCACCTCCAGACTCCAGCTCTAGATATTCTAAGATTCAACGTGGTCTCCCATTCTCTAAGCTCGTAAGTCAGGTTAAGATCGACCATATCATTAGCAACATCTGTGGGAAATAGACCTCTTTGTCATGGATCCACCAATGAGTAGGGCATCGGCTCAATCAAACTAGTTCGAGCATCGAGAACTAGAGGAAGCTACAAATGCCATGACTCAGACAGATGTCTCGGTCAACTTAATCTCACTCAAACAGTTTCAAGCCCTTTCACAACTGGTAGCAGTAGAACACGAGGCGTTGAGAGAGATCGTAGACCTTCCCAAATTGGTGGGTATCTTGACTCGACAACTGGTCTCAACCTCCCAAGCTAGGGGAATGCCCCCATAAGTTACCAAGGACCCCAAGCATGCCTTAGTCCCAACCACAAAGTATCTCGTCATAGTCAAGGCCTCTGACTTTGAGGCAAGGGCCAAAAGCACCTCGGCACCACCTCCTGCACCCAGTTCAAAGGACCAAGTGCATCCCATCGGATAGACCCCTCTTGATCTTGACACCGGAAGGAGCCGACCACATCCACGGTGAGTCAAGCAACTCTTACTGTCGACAATGGGGCTTTGTTGGAGCAGAACTTGAAGAGATGTAGAAATCTAGACACTCGTCGACCAGATGCCGAGCCAAAGTCGAGCCCCAGGGTCCCTCTAGTCACCCTTGACCGAGGAGATCTAGTAAGACACACTCTCAAGGAAGCTATAAATGCCAACATAAGGTCGTACAATGGCACGGCTGACCTGGCAGACCACTTGGAGCACTTCAATACCCTCCTATCCTTCAAGGGCGCATTGGATAGGATAAGTGTTGGGCGTTCTCAACCCTATCAGAAGGGGGAGCTACTGACGACCCAACCAGAAAATTGGCCCAACAACCATACTAGTTGATAGACTTCCTAGGAAGGTTACCCATCACGGGACTACTCCCAACTGAGCACGATTAACTTCAGAGTTCTTTTCTTATTCGAGCTTTGAAAATAACTAGTTCGAGTTGTTGGTAGTCTATTGATTTAGTCCATTTAACATATTCTTATATAGGGTGCTACAATCTTAATAGACTTAGTCTATTTAACATATTCTTATATAGGGTGCTACAGTCTTAATAGACTTAGTCCATTTAACATATTCTTATATAGGGTGCTACAGTCTAAGCGGTTCAAGACCCTTAAGCCGGGGACCATCCCGTCCTTCTAGGCTCTAGGAGCTTGATTCCTTGACCACTTCATTGGGTACACCGGGTAGCACTTAGTGCTCGACGGTCGAGGCCTAATGGTCGACGCCCGGCATTCGGTGACCTACGGTCGACGCCAGATGGCCGGCACCCAACACCCAACAGTTGACCCCCATCGATGTCGTCTTGTCAAGCGCCGGTCGTCAGGTGCCGACCGCCAGCCGCTGATCGTCAGACGCTGAGCGCCGACCACTACGAGCCGACCGTTGGGAGCCGACTGTTGGGCACTTGGCGCAGACTGTCGGTCGTCGAACGCCACGCACCGGACGCTAGGTGCCACTGTCGGACCGTCGACCATCAGGCACCAGCCACCTGGCGCCGGACGTCGGGTGTCGGTCACCGATCGTCAGGCGCTGGCAGCTATTAGTTATCAAACAACTATTTTTCATGTCTTAATATATTTAAGTATTTTTAAATTTAAGATTTAGAGATTAGACAATAAATTTAATTTTAAATAATTTAAATAGATAATTATCAAATGCCACATTAATGTACATGGATTATGTTCACATCAACTTCATTTTAACATCAATTACATTTCTACATAGATTATGGTCACATCTCAACATCAATTTCATATCAACATCGATTCCATTCCAACAACGATTATACTCACATTGACTTCACTTGAACATCAGTTGTGTTTGGACATCGACTGTCAATGTACATAGACTGTCTCTAAACATTGTTGCCCAGCTAGCTAGCCCAGAGGGGGGGTGAATGGGTTATTAAAACTTCGATCTCTGATTAAAACCTGTTTACTGAAAGGATTGCACAACTTAATAACAAGGTTAGAGTTAGAGCAAACAAGACAACAATCACACAAAACACATCCACAAGACACAAGGATTTTATCCTGGTTCGGAACTCCTCTCCACAGGAGACCTACGTCCAGTCCCTGAGCAATACCTCAGGATTTCACTACCAAGGGTACAATCCCCCTTAAGGATCCTTACACCCAGCCTCAACTGGTCTTCCTTCAGCCTGAAGGGAACAACAACCACTCTGGATACCACCAGGTCTTCCTTCGTCCAGAAGGGAACACAACCTAATAAGAAAAGGGTGTGGAAACAGGCTTCAGACTCTAGCTTGACCAGCTACACACTGAAGCTCCTAAGCCCCCGAGAGAGAAAGATATTTAACAAGGTTTTTCTCTCCAAGGACTACACAGGCTCTCACAAATGAGAAAATTCCTTTTGAGCACAGAGAGCTAAGAGCTTAGAACAAGGTTGGAGTGGTAGCTTCGCTCTTCTTCAATGTTCTGAAGACTCTAAGAGATGGATTTCTTTCTTTCTCTAAAATCAAGCGTTGTTTCTCACTTCTATGTTATCTTTTCCGTCTTGAGTCTTCTATTTAAACTGCTGATTCAAATTCGAACGTTGAAGTGTCCGTTGTCTCTTATCCTTGTGTACGTTAGACTGGACACAAAGGAAGCTTCTGATCGTCAGCCTTTTATCCTTGTGTACACGCCAAAGAGATGACATAGAACTTTGTATCTTGTGTCCAACGTTGTCCAGATGAGTCTTGTCAGATATCTGTAAGCATATCATCAATAAATAGAAGACAGCTAAGACTGGTGTCTATTGTTAGTTGAGATGGAACAGATATTGCAGTATATAGTAAGGCTCCTTTCTGTTTAAAAAAGTACGTAGACAGAGTAGCATAGAAATGGAAGATATTGTCTGCATGCATGGGAGATACGATCAGAGAGCATTAATGCATAGCAGTCAACGGACAAGATATGACTTTGACTTTTCAACGCTATTAAAGGCATTATACTGATGCATCAAGAAATTCGATAAAAAGAATCTTGCTGACTTCATAACTTATGAAATCGTTATGAATTATAGCAAGTCGTTATGAACTGTAAGGAAATCGTTGTGATAACTTATGAAGTCGTTACAACAAGCAAGTCGTTGCGAGTTCTGAAGAAATCGTTACAAGAAATCGTTATGACTATCGAGTTGTAAGGAAATCGTTACACGAAATCGTTATACAAAGCAAGGCGTTATGAACAGTAAAGAAATCGTTATGACTATCGAGTTGTAAGGAAATCGTTACACGAAATCGTTATACAAAGCAAGGCGTTATGAACAGTAAAGAAATCGTTATGAATTCTAAAGAAATCGTTATACAAAGCAAGGCGTTATGAACAGTAAAGAAATCATTATGAATTCTAAAGAAATCGTTATAAACTCTAAAGAAATCGTTACAAGGTCTAGAGAAATCGTTACGGCTAGAGAGTCGTTGCGAGTTCTAAAGAAATCGTACGAGGTCTAAAGAAATCGTTACGGCTAGAGAGTCGTTGCGAGTTCTAAAGAAATCGTTACGAGGTCTAAAGAAATCGTTACGACAGAGAGTCGTTGCGAGTTCTAAAGAAATCGTTACGAGGTCTAAAGAAATCGTTACGACAGAGAGTCGTTGCGAGTTCTAAAGAAATCGTTACGAGGTCTAAAGAAATCGTTACGGCTGGAGAGTCGTTGCGAGTTCTAAAGAATCGTTACGAGGTCTAAGAAATCGTTACGACAGAGAGTCGTTGCGAGTTCTAAAGAAATCGTTGCGATGTCTTTAAGAGTCGTTGCGATATCGATTTGCTTTGAGTTTCCCGGTCAAAGAGGAAATCGTTCTGCTTATCAAAGAAGTTGATGCGATATCGATTTGTTTTGAGTTTTCGGTCAAAGAGGAAATCGTTCTGCTTATCAAAGAAGTCGATACAAAGACTTGGATAGAAGTGTGATGAGACTTACCAGATTGTCTTGAACTTTCATTTTTCTTTTATTTCCTGTTCTCAAGGCTCAAGTAATCCATTAGTGTTATTTTGTTAATCATCAAAATTAATATATAAATAAATGGAAATATTTATTATGGGGACAGTTTGGTCATCAAACATCAGCTTTACTTTAACAACGATTATGTTTTAGACAGTAAATGGATCATTTTGAGAATATGTTTTATAATGATTCTAGTTAGTTTTGATTATATTTTATCTCACATATCATTCAAAAGTAGTTTGAATCACTTTGCATTTCAAATTTTCCCGTGACCTATGGCGTACCCTGTGCACTCAAACATTTATTATTTCGGGTACAATATCTATACACAATATCTCTTATGCATTACCATATTCATGTCACATAAAGTAGAACTTTAATGGGTGACAGAACGAATTTCTTCTTTAGTATATCCTTCTAAAACAAGGCCACTGACATTGACTGACAATTTAAACACATTTAAGTTGTCTATGCTCCAGCATTTATTATGCGCAGGTTTCCGGTAGTCACACATATTACAACATTGGACTTGTCACTTTGACAGAAGCAAAGAGGATATCCAAATAATCTTTCTCTCTGTATGTGTCTATCCCAACATTTAACGATCGCAGTTTTCCTGATTCCTATGTTGGACATAGTTAACGTGTTTCAAGATGAGAGACAACGAACGCTTCAACGGATACTTCCTTAGAGAAGATAAATAGATGTATGTTGACTCCATGCAAACTATTTTTGAAGAAAGGAAGAAAGAAGAGCTTGTTCCTTCATTCAGAAAAAGCCTCCTGCTCTTAGCTCTCCACAAAGCACTTGTCTTCTAAATTTTTTATTTTGAGAGCTTGTTTTTAGATCTGAGAGAACTTCTTCCTGTGTAATTCTCTTGTCTCTCAGATTCCACCTCAGATCAAGCAGTTGTTATAAGCTTGGTCTAGGGGCCATCATCTCTCTACTCTTCTTGAGTGCTCCTCTTCATCTGTGAAGAGATGACTTGTTGTGGAGTGGGTGTTTGTTTCCCTTTTGTAAGAAGAAAGACCTATTGTATCAGGTGGAGTATTGCCTCTTCGTGTAGTGAAGAGAATGTCAGCTGCTGCTGGATGTGTGAATGTCTTTAAGGGGGACTGTATCTTTTGTTAGTGGAATCTCAAGTTATTACTTGGGGATTGGACGTAGGACTCCTTGTGATAGGAGATCTGAACCAGAATAAATTTATGTTGCTCTTGTGATTGTTTTTATTCTATCTCCATTACTTATTAACTCTAACATTTGAGTTTAGTGTCTCCTGGCAAAGTAATTTTATTAACATGAATATTTATAGAAGAAATTTTTAGCAATCTATTCACCTCCCCTCTGGACTTACATTCTGGTCAACAACATGATCTTGAGGAACAAAAAATTACCGACCATCCATCTCTAGATAATGTGTCATATTCAAAGTAGGGATCAATACATATTTATTTAGATATTTTAAATATATATGGAGCTGATCGACTGATAGTCTGATATGGACTCATGCCACTAGACTTTGTCTCCTAGTCTAAAATATGAATGGTTGTTCTTATTGATAAAAATATATGTATATAAGAGTAATTCGTTCATGTTCTTCTTGTAGAAACTGTTTTAGGTAAGTTTCAAAACCTAAAAGTACTCATATATAATATTGTAATACGTGGATGTAAATATGAAGACTAAAAGCATGTTGAAATGGATTTCTTTTAATTTTTGTATTTACATTATATTTTAGTGAGAATTTGTTGATTTCAAAATCTTCTTTTTTATGTACACAGTGCAAATATCAAAATCATGACGTCGTAGAGGCTGTTTACATACCCTTCAACGTTCACCCACCTGATACTCTCAGAGCATGGGTGCCTTCTAAAAAATTCCAAAAGCCCTAAAACGTTTTTAGATGGATAATTTTGTAAAAAATACGAAGTGTCTGGCCTAATTTAATAACCGATTGAGCCATCCGTCCGTGGGCACACTTCAAATTTTCCCCACTTTCTCAGTTTGATAGACAAATAGAAATAACTAGATAACTACCCGTGCGATGCACCGAAAGTTTTTATATTTAAATATATCTTAGTTTATATATATATATATATTAGTAAGATTTAAAAAATTATAAAGTGATATAAAATTATTACGGATAGTCATTTTTTAGTAGTATAAAATGCAAGTAATTATCTTACCATTGATATTTTTAGACTTGCTTTGGAAGATTTAGTAAGATTTAAAAACTATAATGGGTAGTCATTTTTTAGTGGTATAAAATTATAATTTTTTTAAAAAATTGTGCAAGATTGAACATGTCGAGTTTAGAAAGTTTCTTCACAACTTTAGGTGAGAGACTTGCCTTATTAAAATAGGTGCATTAAAGGAGTGAGGTAGGAGATGTATTTGTGAGTTTTGGCGGGATAAGTTTGTCCTGGTGTTGCCACTTGGCAGCCCCAATACTGAGAATTATAATATTAGTATAGATTATCCTCAACTAAGCTATTCTTCGGATGGACTTTTTTTTTGGGCAATACCAGAGCAAGGCTCCGGATATCATTAACAAGGAAAGTATGCATATAATACAAGAAGCAAAGAAGGGGGGAAGGAAGCTAAATCACAATCAGTGGAGGTGGGTAAAGATAAACCCATTTTTGCCACTACATGAGCCAAAGGGTTACAAGATCTAGGAGCAAAGGAAATCACAATGTTCGAGTTTTTAATAAGAAGCTGACAGTCCTCAACCAGGGGAAGAACTTGCCAAGGAGGGTTAGTCAAGCCATTGATGGCATTAACAACAACCAAGGCGTCGCTCTCAATGAGAACATGTCCCTGCAGATCTTGAGCCCATTGAATGGCTTTGAGAATGCCTACAGCTTCAATCACCACAGGTGAGTTGGGAGGGAGAACCTGAGTTGAGTTTCTTAAGGGGTAGCCAAATTCATTCCTGAGCACAAGTCCAATGGCAACTGACTCATCATCAAGGACACCATCAACATTAATCTTTAGAACCCCAGCACTTGGGGGAGACCAAGTGGAGGGAGGATCAAGAGACAAGATTTGGTGGGGAGGTCACCTAGTTCTGTGACCAAAAAGATCATGAGAAGCCTTGAGAGCAATAAGCTGTGCTTTAGGTTTGATCCCCTCAAACACCAGAGAACATCGGGCTTTCCAGAGGTGCCAGACAATTGAGAGGCCCAATCCCAATAATTCCAGATCATGAGTGTCAAATGATAGCTGCATCTTGGACCATTTCACCACTCTATCTACAAAGGACAGATCTGAGAAATCTGAATGGCATCCCATCGGGGAGCTGAACCAAGTGGACCTAGCTAAATCACAGCCAAAATAGAGATGCTCTATTGTTTTAGATTCTTTGTGACATACAGGGCAACAGTCATCTATCCCATTAATCAGCCGAGCCATAGTGCTGTTTAGAGGAAGGGCATTTGTGAGACATTTCCAACCAAAAAGTTGAACTCTGAGAGAGAGAAGAGTTTGACAACTTTGAGCTCCAAATAGCAGACCAAATCGGAGACGGGTGGGAGGAAGAGGGTATTTTATTCCGATCATCTAAAAATTGATATGCAGATTTGATGGAAAAGCAGTGTGGGCACCCCAAAATTTTAACGGGCCCATTTCGATGGATGGCCCAACTTCTGAAATCCCCCCACAAATCAAAAGAGAAAATACATGTAAATGACCCACCTATTAAAACCCAAAGCCCACTAGTGAAAGGCCCATGCTACCCCATGCAAGAAGGTGAGCATAAGAAAATGCTACACCTCCCAAAAAGTGATCCTAAAAATAGAAAAAATGTTTTCTCTACAGTAGATGGGGCAGAGGGGCTGGTTGGGGTCTTTTGGCCAAGGCTTCTAGAAGCCTCTTGGGCAAGAAAAAGGCCCCTGCGTGACAAGCACCAAGGAGAGGCTGCTGAGAGGCTTGTGTGAGGGTGTGGGGAGAAGAGCTTGGGAAGAGGGAGAGCCCTCCAATCCTCCACGCCATCTGCTGCTGCTAGCTTCTCCTCCTCCCCAAGCTTTCTCCAAGGAAGCAACCTGCAAGGGAGAAGAAGAAAAGGTGAATAGAAAGGAAGAGAAGAAGAGAAAGGGAAAAGGAGATAGTGCTATTTTGATGTGTAGTCCCATCATGTGAGGGGAGAAAGAGAGAAGAGATGAGTGGGATGGCGTGGGATCCCCTTCCCCCCTTTCTTTTGTTTTTTTCATCCTTTGTACCCTCTCTCCCCCTCTTAACTATAGAAGAGATCACCTTGTGTCCTTTGTTCCTTTGGATGCAAATGTCACTTTCTTACATTTATTGCCTTCTCCTCTCTCTCTGTGTGTGTATGAGTTTTAAATTCCCCTTTTGTCTTGGTGTTGCAAGGAGCTACGGGATGGTGAGGAACCACCTTCTACATGGTGGATTTCCTTTCATCACAAAGGGCCAACATGAGACCTCCCATACCTCTCCAGCCTCAATAAATGAGGTCTTGGGGGGTGGAGTTTAATGGGCCTTGTTTAGGCTTCCTAAGGAGTAAGTTTCTCACGGTTTTTCCTAAGAGATTGTGAGGTTTCCTCACCCTTTTTCCCCCCTTTAAGAGTTCAGATTTTTGATGTTTAAAAGACCCATGGGTATGCATTTCCCCCTTGTGACATACCCCTTTGCTAGCCAAGGGGTTGGGCAATCAATGCCTATGCCTTCTTACTTAGCACCCCTTGCAAAAGGTCTATTAAACCTCCTGTTTTGACCCTCCAAGACCGCAGATTTTCATTGTTTAGAATAGTCCATTTAGGTGCATTTCACCTTGGGGACATGCCCCCTTTGCTAGCAAATGAGTTGGGCAATTAATGCCCATGCTTAAAGCTTGGCATTGCATGCAATAGATCCCCTTAAACCCTCTGTTTTGGCCCCTTAATGGTTCAGGTTTGCACTGTTAAAACCGCCCCTAAATGTGCACATTTGCCTTAGAAATGTCCCCATTTTGCTAGCCAAGGGGTTGAGCAATCAATGCTCATGCCTTCTTGCTTATCAACCCATGCAAAAGACCCATTAGATCCATGTTTTGGGCCTCTCTAAAGTTCAGGTTTCTATGGCATCAAATGGCCCATTAAGGGATTTCATGCTTAAGGGGATATCCATTTGCAAGCCAAGGGTTGAGCACACAATGCTCATGCCCCCATACTTAGCACCCATAATGGACGGCCCAATAAGCCTATCTTTGGGCCCAAAACCGCCCCTCCGCATGGGTTGGTCCAACTCCAAGAGTGTTGACCCATTTCCCATAAGGGAGGGATTTCAGCTGTTGGTTCTGTGGGTGGCCTTCTGATTCGGCAGCCCTAAACAGACCTGCCGATTCGGCAGCCAGCCACCCACCTTTGGCCGGACCATGGGAGCTAAGCCATGCTTTATGTGCTTCGGGCCAAGGAAATGGACAATGGATTGATAAGAAGCCCATTTAAACCCCGGGTTAGACAATATGATGTCTATGCCCGGGAATATGGGCCCACACATGTCCCGCTTACCGATCGGTATTTGTGTGGTCATGGTGATACCCACCCCCACCGAAGGCTGCCTTGGGGGTTGGTGCCATGTGCCATTAGGGTTATGTCGTTATTTGACATACATCCTCTCTTCGGTACTGCCTCCATTTTGGTGGGTGTGTACCGTGCTCTCCCCCTATCAACCGAGATAAGGGGAGATGCTGCCGAATTTTTGCCGTGAAGGTCGAATCGGCAAGGGTCTTTCTCCCTCTAAAAAAGAAACATCCTCAAAGTCTAATAGAGTGGCGCCGAATCTCAAATAGGACCACATTGCACACCTTTTAAAAAAAGAATAAAAGAATAAGAGAGCCAATTAAAAGAATGTTCCATTATAAGGGCAACAAATGAGCAAATAAAAGCATTCCCACATTACACATGTTTTAAAAGAGCAAGAGATCAAATCAAAGTCTTTTCATGATAAAAAATAATAATAATGAGCGAATAGGTCACCCTCATTCTTATACGCCTAAAAAACAAACAAACAAACAAACAAAAACAAAAACAAAATAAAAGAATAAGTGAGAAAAGTACTTTTTCAGCACAAAAGAGCAAATGGGCCCTCTCATGTTTTCAAGAGACCAAAGTGAAACCATTTTCGATAAAAGAAAGTAAATAGATCACCTCATGTTTTTTTCAAAAGACCTAATTAAGGCTCCTTTTCTTAAAAAAAGAGAACAAAAGACCCAAATGAGACTCTTTTTACAATAAGAAAAGTAAACAGATCATTGCACATTTTTCAAAAGAACAAAAGACTCGAATGAAAACCCGTTTTGTAATAAAAGAGCAAATGTGTTTTCAAAAGAGCAAGAGACTAATTTGAGAATGTTTTCCATGTCAATGAAAAGAATCAATGGGCAAATGGGTAAAAAGACTCAACCACATCTAAATAAAAGACCCGACAACTCGAATAGGCATCTTGTCTGTTTATCATTCCGGCCTAGTTTTGAGTTGCACTTTTCATCGGATGTCTCCGTATCAAGGCCGCAAGGCTTTCTAATTTCTGGCGATTAATCAAGGATTTTACCTCCCAGATGGATGTAATTAACATCGTTGCGTTTAGACAACAGCGGGATTTTGGTCCAGGACCCGACACTCCACTTTCGTTTGACGAAGTCAAACGGCGCGCACACCAGACTTGAAGCCCTCCGACTCTTGGAGGCAAACCAATTGGTTGTCACTTCGGTTACTGGCACGCCCGCGCTCTGTCATTGTAGGGTCATCTCTCGTCACCCTTGCTCGAGTAGCACCCGACGAGATTTGAATCTACAATGCACAGCCATGAGAACTAAAAAGAATTCAAATTTGACAAATAAATGTTAAATTAAAATAATCCATTTCCACAAGCAGCCATCCTTTTTCAACTTCCATATCTTCTTATCTTCCTTGGACAATAGGTTAATGGGAATGTGGACATTCATAATCTGGTAAACAGTGCTATCCTCCAGTAGTTTCTTGAGAAGGTCCACATTCCCGGACCCATTAGACAACAGCTCTGAAACTTTCCTTGGAATTGGGCCCGAATAATTATCTTTAGGAATTAGCTTAGTTAATTGTCCTGGCAGCAAGTAATCATTCCAGATATTGATGTCTTTTCCATTTTTGACCACCCAAGCAGACCCTTTTTGAACATCTTCTCTAATGGACAGCAGCGAGGACCAGAGTAAAGAGCCATTTCTGACCTTCTTCACCTCCTAGAAGTTTGACTTTCTAAGGTATTTGGCTTTCAGAATAGTTCCCCAGGGGGAGTAGCTGTTCTCCATAAATCTCCATGCAAGTTTCATAAGGAAAGCCTTGTTTTGCTTTTTTAGATCTTTGATTCCTAGACCTGCAAGAGAGCTATGCAGATTAATCTTCTGCCAATAAATAAGGTGGATCTTTTTCCTTGAATTAGAATCTCCCCACCAAAATCTGTTTATGATAGATGTTAATCTTTTAAGATTACCTTTGAGGAAAAGGATGGAACTCATAATGTGCTAGGGAATGGCAGATAAGGTGGATTTGAGGACAGTTCTCCCAGCTTGAGAGAGGGCTCCCATTTTCCAACTTTCGATCTTCTGACCAACCTGTCTTCGATAAACTTGAGATGTTTTGCTTTGCTGCCCTTCTAGAGTATAGGGAGTCCCAAGTAAAGATCTCCATCAGAGATGCATTTTATACCCATTATCCTGGAGAAAATATTTTGATTGGCTTTTGAGGTGTTTCTACTGAAAATGAAACCAGACTTCTCTTTGTTTATAGTTTGGCCAGCCCATTTACTATATGTTTCAAAAATTTGGGAGTACTCTAGAGCTCTTCCTGAACCAGCTTGCCAAAAATGAAAACATCATCCGCATAGAGACACACTAGTAACTGATGGGATCGAGGAGTTAATCTTGAAACCTTTGATGTATCCTTGCTTAAATTTCCAGTTGATCAAGGCTAGTGAGACCCTCTGTGCGCAGAGAATATAGATGTAGGGGGAGAAGGGACAGCCTTGTCTCGGACCCCTATTAGGAAAACCCAACTCTTTCCTAAATCTCTGGGCAAATAGAAGTCGGTAGATGCATATAATTATAGAGAGGCATTAATCGATCAGGTAAGGAATCCGATCTTTTTACTTTGGAGGATAAGGGCATAACTGAGTTTTCAAGAGGATTTCCTAATTCCTATCCATCTAAACAAACTAGGTTGGGCTCATTCATGCGAATAAGCCTCCATTAATCGAGGTGGTGTTTGATAACACTTAACACTTAAATCTTAAATCTTATTTGTCATATATTTTCTAAATCTGAAATTTAAAAAAAAAATAGTATATATATGTAATATTTTGAAATTTTATTTATTAGAAAAATGTGAATAATTTGATGATTAAATATAACTATTATCATGAAATGTAATTAATCATAATTTAAGATTTATTAATGATAATAAGTGTTATTTCAAATGTCGTACTCAGAGATGCATGCTCCTATAGGGCGACACCAGAATTTCGTAATGAAAATAAAATCCGTAAATATCATAATTTTCATAACAATATTTTGATATCAAAAATATAAATATCTGGAATTATTGACATGCGGATTTCGAGATTAAGTCGACGCAACTATTTTCCGAGTAATTTTTGCTAGGTGAAAAATAAATTCTAAAATTAAACTAAAATTACCAGAATTTGTAAAACTTATCTATTAACTTATGGTTGAAATTTTAACATGAATAGACACCATTTGGACACACAAATTTAAAGTTAAGTGGGGCAGCTGATTTAATGCCCATTTACGTAACTATTTTTGGAGATTTTTCCTTGCTTACGTAACATGGGCAACGTAGGCTCATGTCATTGAGGGTTAAATACCCTACACGTTTTTACCTACGTGTAAGCATTGAGAGGCTTGCATGGGCAACGTGTTGCAGTAAAAACCAAATGGTTTTTACTACGACACCTTGATGGCCGACGTGCCATCGTGCATGGGATGTTTGGAGAGTTATAAAAACCCTCCAACACTCACCTTGCTAACCTTTCCAGTGTTTGCTCTTGCATACTCTTGTTCCTATTCCTTCTGTGGGGTCTGTTGTTGTTGCTGGAGTTATAGGAGTTGTGCAGTACCTGCCAAAGTTGTTTCCTTTGCCTTGTGGAAGCCGTAGTTGCTGGAGCTGCTGCTTCTACTGCTCTTGCTGTGGGAGCTGCTGCTTCTATTGCTCCTACCGAAGGTGGTGTTGGACTGCTACAGTTGCAGCTTTATCGGCTCCTTCCTCTTGCTGGTTGTGGGCTTCTCGAAGTGAAGGTCTTATTCTTCAAGTTAGGTAGGCTTCCTTTCCTCCTTTCTCATTCTTATCCTTTAAACATGCTATAGAGCCTCATGTTTAAGTGTTTGAATCCTTAAACCTTTGTTTTGATTCCATCAATACCTTTAGAACTTTGAGTTCATCATGTGTTTTTGAAGAAGTCTTCTTGTTGAGTGCAAGTAACCGTTGTTTGGAGGAGATGTTCTCCCAGTACCTTGTTGTTCTAAGTTTCAAGTTCACCATGTTTAGATTGTGTTCTCCTCATGCTTTAATTTATACTCCATGTAAAGTGGTATCCGGAGTTGTAGACAAGTCTTTCTAGTTGTTGTGGTTCATGTTGGATCCATAGTTTCCATTGATATGGTCTTTAGAGTGTCTGCAAATCCATTTCTGGAGGTTGATCTTGCAGCTGTCGACGGATGGGGATTACCTGTCGACAGACCCCAAGCTTCCAGAACCCAAAGCTTCTGAAAATCAGTAGATGTCGATAGATGGCTTCCATCTGTCGACAGCCCAACCAGGCATGTCGACAGGTACTATCCAGGCTCCAGAAAACTAGTTCTGGAAGCTTGCAGCTGTCGACAGCCACTTCCTAGCTGTCGACGCATGCTGTTTTGCCCAGTTTTCCAGCACCTTTCCTTGCTTAATATCTTGTTGATACATCATGCTATTAGCCTAGCGAGCTACCACCTTCATTCTCTTGGGTTTTTACTAACATATCACTAAAGAAATCATCCAATTGTTTTCCCCTTCCTACTTTGGATTATCCTTGAAGTCCCCAAGTACATGTAGATTCTAGTTGGTTACATCTTCCTGTATTCAGTAACTTTAATCCATATTATTTGATTACATGAAAGTTTGAGTACTTGAGTACCACAATTGTTTATGAATGATTGATGATGACAATTATTGGGTCCCTGGACTCACACGATATATATGCTTGTGCAAATAGGGCTGGTCCAGTCCTGGGAGGAGCACCCGAATTCGTTTACAGGCCGGACGGAACGATAAAGGATCCAAGGATGTTTGGCATTGCATTAATACAAGCTTGATTAGTCATCATAATATCTTTCATGTGTGAATGTGTATAAGAATCAGAATATGAACATTATTATGAGTTCCTGACCATGTATTAGTATTTCAGTACTTTTGTTTCACGTATATCATCTCATTGACATGCTTGTTCAGTCATCTTTGACCTTCAATATTGATATCAGTCAGATCTTTTATCTTGGTTTGAATATCTTAGTCCTTCGATTTGAGGAGTTGAATCCTACTGGGCTAGTTAGCTCACATATTCCTACCATTTCAGGTGACCAAGATGGGGGTGAAGCTTAAGGGGAAAGTGTGTGCTGAGCAGATCGTCTGACAACCAGAAGCCAACCATTTTACGTTTCTTTAGTATTATGAAAATAGAATGTAATAGAAAAAGGTTTTCCCTTTTCTACTCCTCATATAGACTGTATTGAGGAGAGTTATGTAAAAACGCTTCCGCTATATTAACATGGAATGAATAAACACTAGTTCTATTTCTTGTGCTCGATTTCTGTCATTTCCGATAAATAGAATTTTATTAGGACGTGACAATATAAGACATAATTTAAGAGGTGTTTGATAACCAACTTAAACAATATCTGAATTGTAGTGTAGTTGGTTAAGATGCTACACTTCTAATAGGTAAGTCTTGTTTTCAAAAAATAGAATGGTAAAAAAAAAAAATTGAAACTGAGTAACTACCAGCGGCCGGAATATCGGCTGATGACAGTCGTCAGAATTTGGCCTCCAGCGATCGCTAGATTTCGGCACCGGCCGTCAGAATCTACCGTCGGCGATCGTAATCCATCGCCAGATTTCGATGATCGACCGATGAGGATTGTCGGAATCCAGTCTGCCGACAATGGATTTTGACCCTAGTGACTGCCGGATTCCGCCATCGGCGGCCGGAATCCAGCAACCGACAAGGGATTTTGGCAACAATTGCTGAAATCCAGCCTCCGACGACAGTCACTGGAATCCAGTCTTCGGCGATCACCGGATTTCAGCACCGGTCGTCAAAATTCACCGCCGACAGTGGCGGTCTCCGACTATCACCAGATTTCAGCTCCGACGATCGTCAGATTCCGACACAAGCCGCCGGAATCCACCGCTGATGGTCGGCCGACGACGGCTGCCGGATTCTGGCGTTGACGATCCGACAAAAATCTCCGACGACGATTTAAAAAAAAGCTGATTGTTCTTGACTTAAAAATAAGTGGTTTTTCAGATTTAAGTGATTAATTAAGACATTATTTTAGACACTTTATCAAACAGTCTGAAATCTTAAAAATTAAACATTTCATATAATAGACATATATTAAGGGTTATCAAATAGACCCCTAGTCCATCTAATTACCAATCGACCGTATGTACATTGGAGCGGGCTAATCCATCACGTTTCCCAAGTGTTGTTTTGATAACCTAATAAAAGATGGTTATTAGGTCTAATAACTAATACATTGGTTTAAAAAGATTGTTAATAAGTAGACTCAAAAATTAGATTACTTTAGTTGTTGATTATTGACCACTCAAATCAAAATTTTGATAACTCCAACTAAGCAAATTTAAAAGAGAAATGCTTAATACCCTCTAAAGAGGATAATAAAGATGATGTAAATTTTTCTCTAAATAATTTATTAGTTGAATGAGAGAGAGAGAGAGAGAGAGAAAGTCCTATCAAAATTACAATCAAACAAATTGTGAAGACCAATTACGTCATATTTATTACTCCATAGAGACTAAATATATCCCATCTTTAAAATTACTTACTCTATTTTTTATCATATCAAAAGATCCCTATATAGTAGCGTAAGATGTAAACGAGACGATACGTTAGATGAGTAGTTTGAAGCTCGACTCGATAAAAACTTGGTTCGGCTCGTTTATTTAATTAACGAGTCGACCTTGAACAAAAAAAAAAAAATAGCTCGGTTCATAAATGAGTCGAGTCTGAACACATGTGAGCTCGACTCGATTATACTCGTGAGCAGCTTTTTAAGAGCTCGATTAAATACCTATTAAGAGCTTGTCTAAGTACTCCCTAACACTTCGTTTAAATATTTGTTTAAATAAGTAAAGAATATATTGATATAAACATATTTATTTATTTTTATATAGTTATTATTACAATATAAAATACTTATGAGGGTTTAAATGTCATAGACTAAATCCACAGTGTATATGCACAAATGTAAATGAGGGTATATACACAAATTATGTAAATAGGGGCATGAACATAAAATTTAGTGTTGCAAGGCCCCCCAGCATATCAAGCATCTTCTTCTTCCCGATCGGCCTACGCAATAGATGAGCCACCCGGTGGGGCCAAGGGGGGCGTGTTCTACCACTTATATCTCCGGCGACCACCGTGGACCATCCGCCAGTGGCAAACAGTGCTCCGAATGGTCACAGTATCGTCAACGATGGTGCAAAAGGGGGCCTCTGGGCGGTGTGCGAAGGGGAGTTGCAGCACCGCCCCTACCTTGTCGCGCACCAGCCCTCTCCCTTGCAGTGTCTATTTAATCTCATATTGCTTGTTACAAATTATGAATATATTTCAAACATTATATTAAATAGTTAAATTAATTAATTTATCAAGACTATTGAGATATAAGCTTTAATAAGATACTCATTAAGGGCTCGAGCTCGAGAGTATTTAAACGAACTAAGTTTGAACAGATATTTTCAATACTCGATATACCTCGAGTTCGACTCGATTAAAAATTAACTAATAGAACTTGAGTAGTATAATACTCGGCTCGACTCGACTCATTTACACCCTTAAACATAATAGACACACCATGGAGTTGGATAGGGCACCCTTAGATTTCGCTATCAAGGTGCATTGAGACTTACTTTGCAATTGAAAAAAAATAAATAATAAACCCCAAAAGGGGCCACACAGCTGAACATGTCCATTTTGTTCAGTAGTCTCTGAATTCTTTGTTTCGACAAATAAGAGATCCATTCGTATCAATTTAATATCGATTTAGACAGTGTTTGGAAGTAAGGATTGTAAATTTTACTTTTTACAAATCTAAAATTTAACTAAAAATAT
>CM024759.1:101543068-101577068 GCA_014218235.1 Colocasia esculenta | reverse complement strand
CTTAATATAGCCGTCTACTATCTTATATCATAGACGGCTTTTTATAGCCGTCTACAAATAGTGTTTTGTAGACGGCCGCGATTTTAACCGTCTACATATCCTTCATTTCCTGTAGTGTGTGTGCAATTTTAGTAAGTTGATTCAAAATATGTTTGAAACCCAGGTTTTTCCCCACGGGCGCAAAATAATATTCCTTAAGCAAACTGGTACATAATCATGTATTGAATGATACATACTTCTTCTCATTATAATAATACACCGAAATCGATTAAAAATTGAGTGAGTACTTGAGAGCTACGAGCTAGCTTTCAAAGATGATACATCAAACCGCGCAATATGATCATATGGCTTTAATCATCCTTCATCACAGGCGCCCTTATTTCGTAGCCGCCGCCCTTCCTCTCTTCGACCGTGCAGGGAAGGTAGGTCCCCAGCAGCTTGTCCCACACAACGAGGAACGGAGTCGAGAAGTTGTACTTGTTGCCGTAGAGCTGGTGATGGACGGCATGGAAGGCGGAATTGTTGAGCAAGTACTTGTGGAAGGGGTGGCCGGGGAACCACAGCCCGCAGTGGTCGTCGACGTTCTTGACGGTAGAGAGGACGAAGAAGATCATGGAGGTGCGGGGGGACATCCCGGAGAGGACGAGGGCGACGGCACCGCCGAGGGTGTTGAGGAGGAAGCTCTCCAGGGGGTGGTTGTAGAGGGCGCCGTAGGCGTAGGGGACGATGAGGCGGTGGTGCCTGGCGTGGATGTGCTTGTACATGAACTTGTTCAGGTGGAAGTACCTGTGCCCCCAGTACTGCCATGCGTCCATGACCAGCAGGGCGATCAGAAGTTGCCATCCCGCGGCAAGCAGTGCAGAAATGCTCGTCTGATCAGCTGCGGACGACGTCGTTCCCACGCCTGAAAACTTCATGATAGCACGTCGAACACGAAGATCACCATATATCCATGGTTGGTTAGGGCGCTTAAGGTTACCGGGTAATTGATTAATCACGTTAAAAATTTAGGAGGGGGGGTACTGTTGTTCGTACCGCAACAAGGGCCAAGGTGACGATCTGCGTTGCCTGTTCCACGAGGACTCCGAGGACTACTTCTTTCTTAGTGACCAAGTTCTTGGCTTCCTCCTCCTCCTTGGTGAACAGCCGGTGCTTCTCCATCGGACCCATCAGCACGTAGATGCCCGAGTAGAGCCAGTACACGACGGTGGGTGTGAATATCCCCAGTACCTCTTCGGACACACCGAACGCCATCACGGTCTCAAAGACGTACGTGCGTTAGAAGAAGAAGATGATGAATAGCGCAGTGCTAGAAGAGGCGTTTAGGCAAGGAAGATAATTAGTGCGCCGGGGGCCTATTTATACTGGCAAAGTCTTGTTGCATTTGCAACAAGACTTGCAAATCCAATGGGGGTTTGCCACGTAGTACCCCCCGGTTTGAGAGGGGGTTAAACACTATGGGTTTCTTAACCCAAAAGTTAATCTATCTAACTTTTTCATCTTACCCCCTAACCCCCACTACCCAAGGTAACCGTACCTATTTTTTTTCTTTTTTTAGTCAACCTAAACTTTGACTCAAGTTATCTTTTTTTTACAATTTAAAAAATAAGATAATATTTGATATACGTAGTGAAAATAATATTTACAATTTAATAAATTTTTTTATAATTTTTTTTAAAAGAAAAAATTTGTCCCATGGGGGTAACTCTGCCCACCTGTTGAGCTGGGGCAGAGTTACCCACGGGTAACTCCACTTATTGGGGGTACCCCTGATTACCTCAACCCCTCCCTGTCAAACTGAAAAAGTGAGTTTAACCAGGGGTACCCCCTGTCAAACTGGGAAAGCAACGTCTAGAAGAGATAAATAAAATTTATATTGAAGACGAGAAATATTAAATATAATTTTAATATACATTAAACATGACATATTTATAATTAAAATTATATCATATAAAATATTACTTTTAATATCTCATTCACCTCACTTTTTTTTAAAATCCTCCTTCCATCGAAGACAGTCAAAATACTCCTAGGGTTGGGTGATCATGATATGGGGTATTATTATAATACCCCATGTCATCAGGTGGTAAACCTTATGGGATTTACAACACTTGTTGCAAACCAAGATTTGCACCAAGTGTTATACTTCACTCTGGCCTTACGTTCCATCTTCTGGATAAGAATGAATGGCTGCCAACGGATACCCGATAACAGAAATGTTTGAAGATGGTGTTTGGGTTTTGAACGGGAAGTGGGAGAGAGGGGGGCGGAAAAAAAAAAAAATTTCGGGGTGAAATCAATGTCCGATCCAAATTCAAAGCTCTTATTTAATTTCAAGTTCATTGATAGGTCAAATTTAATTTTAAGTCCACAATATTAAAACTCATAGTTTTCGGTCTAAAAAGTGAGAATCACCGTTAGTTTACAACTGTTTGGGAGGGGGGGGGGACAAAATGTCTCAAATGTCCTGTTGTTTGGACGTGTTGATTGGTTTTTGGTGGTATTTTTTTGTATTTTTTGGGTGTTTATATTGGCTTTTTTGGGTTCTGTGGTGGCTATTTCTAGCCCCCAAGGTGGGCGGGGCCCATCATGGCCCAGTGCGGCCCATCATGACCCGGCTGGCAGGCATGACCTTCTGACAAGGTGCCACGCGCCCTCGGGTGCAGCCCAAGGATTCCGGGGACAATCTCTACTTCAGGACACCTCCAGGTACCAAGGGCAGTCCCCGGACACCCTGTAGCATGTTTTTTTTTTTAATCAAAGGCCTAAGAGCGGCAATTTATTTTATTAATAGAGCAAAATTCTGAAACCAGAGGCCGAAGCCGAATACAAAACATAAGCTGAAAATAGAAGAGAAATTCTAACTAGAACTCCAAAGAAGATCTGTCCCATGAGTGAGTGCGTCGAAGGACAGTCCGAGGTCATAGTCCTGGTTGTCGAGAGCAACTCTCCATGTCATCTTCCTCTGATTCCATTGCGGATGCCTCTGAATCAAATTTAAATTCAGGCATAAAAATATTCTCAGCTTTTGCTAGATCAGCAATGGTAGAAAATTTCGTTTTCCAATCTTCCAATGAAACTATACTTGGAGCTGGAACATTTATAGTATTTATCTGATACACTGGGCTAGGAGAGCGTTCTCTGGTTGTCGGTAAACAAATTCTAACTCCCCCTTTATGAGAAGGACGTGAAATAGACTTCCGACGTCCAGAAGACAAACTGCTGGAGGGAGAGGAGATGCAGTTCTCTTGTACCCCAGTTGTTGACCGCTGAGCCTCTTTGTAAGATTAAATCCCTATCAAATGTTGAGACTCCGAAGAAGATTTAGTTGTCTCCTACCGAACAAGTCCTACTCGAAGTGCGTTGCGGCCCCTTCAGCACAAGCTGTGCCCCCGAGCACCAGTCACCGAACAAACGGTCTAATTACCGAGTAGACCCCCTGCTCAGTACCTTCCACCCAAAGAAGAGCATGTTATTCCTTCTCCTTCCAGTGGCAGTTACGACAGCAGCGCAGCACGCGCCCCACGATCAAGGGGAGCATTAACCGCAAGTCTCCTCAACGGATAACTCCCCGCTAAGGGCGCC
The DNA here is from genome assembly GCA_014218235.1 of Colocasia esculenta. Lineage (NCBI taxonomy): Eukaryota > Viridiplantae > Streptophyta > Magnoliopsida > Alismatales > Araceae > Colocasia > Colocasia esculenta. The sequence continues at coordinate 101,573,483 of CM024759.1, read as the reverse complement.
AACCAACGTGCCCTTTTCGGCGTCATCAAAGGCTGGCACGTCTTCCTTCTACAGAACCTTAGCCTATAAAAGGCATAGGTAACTCCCATGCGAAGGTGAGGCAACTCTGCCCATACATTCACCTCCACGCTAGGCACACACCAGCGAACCCTTCTTCCTCAAACCTATCTACAGTCATTTGACTTAGGCATCGGAAGGTTCTCCCCGGTTCTTCAACCGGGCCCCCCTGATCCCAATCTGATCTTTGCAGGCTACCGTCCGCACCGGCGACCGTCTTCCTTCATCTCTCAGTGGAGACCTGTTTGGCTCCGGCCCAAATAGGGAAACACCACCACAACTTAGCGTCGTCTGTGGGAACGACTTCAGCCATGGCTCGCGGACATTCCTCTCATCAGAACCCCGGCAACCGGGCGACCAGGTCTCAACAGTCGCATGCGGACTCGCACGATCGAGTCCCCCCTGTCGACGTCGTCGTCGCCCCCAACGGAGCAACCAGCAATGTTCCTGCTGCTGTTTGCCTGCGACCGCCCAAGAGATGGTGGAGCTCTGGGGGCAAATGCAACATCTGGTGGGAATCTGCCAAGGCCTCCAAGCCCAGTTGGCCGGATAGCCAGCCCTGACGGTTCTCCCGCCACCAGAGCAGCATGTGGAGTCGTCTCATCGACCTACTTGTGTGTTCTGACCCTTTATATTTGTGTTGTTTTATATTAGTGGTTTGAGGGTCAAACCCAAACTGAAATTCCAATCAGGATTCTGTTAGTTTTCGCACGTCACTCTTACCCACCCGATCGTGTCGGAGTGTGAACGACACACCGATCAGATCTCTATTTCACATTTTAGATCCCTAACTTGCGTGTTCTAACCCTTTTTATTTGGGTTTTTTAAGATTAGTGGTTTAAGCGTCGAACCTAAATCGAAAATCTGATTAGGATTCCGTCAATTTCCATACGTCACTCTCACCCACCCAGTCGTGTCGGAACAAACGACACACCAATCAGATCCCTATATCACATTTTGACCCTCGACTTGCATGTTCTAGCTCTTTTCATTTGGGTATTTTTTAGATTAGTGGTTTAAGCACCAAACCCAAACCGGGAATCCGATTAGAATTCCGTCAGTTTCCACATATCACTCTCACCCATCCAGTCATGTCGAAGCAAAAGGCACGCCGATCGGATCCCTATTTCACATTTTGAACCCCCGACTTATGTGTTCTAACCTTTTACATTTAGGTTTTTTTTAGATTAGTGGTTTGAGGGTCAAACCCAAACAGGGAATCCATTAGGATTCTGTCAATTCCCACACGTCGCTCTTACCCAACGGTCGTGTCGGAGTAAACGACATGCCAATCGGATCTCTATTTCACATTTTGAACCCCCGACTTGCATGTTCTAACCCTTTTCATTTGGTTTTTTTTTTTAGATTAATGGTTTGAGGGCCGTACCCAAACCGGGAATTCGATTAGGATTCCATCAATTCTCACATGTTACTCTCACCCACCTGGTCGTGTCAGAGCAAATGACATGCCTATCAGATTCATATTTCACATTTTGAACCCCCGACTTGTGTGTTCTAACCCTTTTCATTTGGGTTTTTTTTAGATTAGTGGTTTGAGTGCCGAAACCAAACGGGAATCCGATTAGGATTCCGTCAGTCCCCATACGTCACTCTCATCCACCCGGTCGTGCGGAGCAAATGACACACCAATCAGATCCATATTTCACTTTGAACCCCAACTTGTGGGTTCTAATCTGTAACGACCCAAGAATCCGATGCCCGGAACCCTCCGAGTACCTGACCCTTGAGCCGCCACCCACGGATCCGAAGACCGGAAGGGTTAGAAATATGTAGTGAGATATACAACAAGTTACAATAGCTAAACAATTAAAGAAATACAACAGCGGAAGAGATAACATACACAATGTCCCAGATAATAATTCAAGTGCAAAAGAAAATAAATACTTACTATTGCTAACGATGCTGACCACAGGCGGCACAACGCAGACCGATCGAACACAAGCACCAGCTCCCTCGAGCTCAAACCTGGAAGGAAGTAAGGGGGGAATGAGCTTCGCGAACGAAGCCCAGTAGGGAACCCAACCCCTCACCGGTTCGACAGCGGAAACAAGAACAACACAACTAAACTAGACAGGAAGAGCAGTGCTACTGAAGGAAACAAGCTAGCTACACCAAGCGGAAGGGCGGCGGTAACTCAAGCAACAAGATTACTAACTGAGCAGGAGATATAATAAAATAAAAACACAACTGAGGAAGTACTGAAATAACTAAACGGAAAGTACACAGGTCCACAAGTATCGCCACACGGCACAACAGCACACCGACTCAACCTCGGTAAACGTGCCCCGGGCACGCCACACAACTGCACAAATAGACGGCAAAACCCTCGTCTAGACAAAGCCACAACCCAACACAAGCAGACGGTTAAAACCCTCGTCTGGACAAGACACACTAGCCACAACCCAGCCTCTACTAGTCAGTGGTCCGTTGCGCCCACCGGCGTCTTACCACTCGACCACGAGTCCAGGTCCCCTCCCGTCGGAGTGAGACGCGTGGACAAACACAACCACAAGCCGTAGTCTGGCCGGACTACGGTCCCACGCCTGTCCTCCCGACACGGCTCCGGAACCGTGTAAGGCGGCAGTGAGAACGGACTAGCTGGCCCGCACCGCGACACTCCAAACTCCGCAGGACCCGGACCAACTAAGTGAGCTCAACAAACGACTCAACGCGCTGTCCAACACCGTTTTCCCCTTCGTCCGGAGAAACGCTCGGACGCACTCGTGGCTCGGAGACCACCCTCAACGGGCCCACGAGGATGGGGGTCCCGGGGAACGGTAACAACCCAAACGCGCACCGTGCGCTGGGACAAGCCCTCAAGTGCCACAGCACCGGGCGAAGACTAGTAAGGCGCAGTGCTAGGGAGTCAGCACAAGCGTCACGAGTACGGAACGGAAACTCGATGCGGAAACGGATCCGCTAAAGTACCTGATTGACGGTCAACCATGGAAAGCTAGAATAACCCGGACAGTCGGTCGGCCCTCGGAACTCACCCCACGGGTGCCGGAAACCCCACGACTATTCGGGTCAAACAGTCAAACGGCCCTCAACGGCCCGGTCGGAGCCGACAGGCAGGCCCAGAACCGAGGAACGCGGTATGACGACTCAAATATATAAATATTACTACCCGAGACAGTCAGTCGACCTCGGAACACCCCCGACGGGTGCCGGAAACACTGCACGACTGTCCCCGGGTCACCGGTCAACAAGCACTACCGGTCCGGTCGGAGCCGACCGGGTGGGCCCGACCACCACGTGGTTCGAGAAATGGCCACCAACCCCGAGCAGGCCCAAAACACAACTGGAGCATCGACACACGGAAAACGCCACGAAAACGGCGTAAAAACCACGCGAAACGGAGCTCAAAAGGCCCACACAAGGGGGGTCTGCCGGCACAATGTGCCGCAGAGGAAAGCCCAGGCCAGCGCCCGGCGCAGTGCGCCAGGGCGCGGGGCGCAATGCGCCGCCCAGATCTCAGGCAGATCTGGGCGCGCTGCGCCACACCTTCTCCTTCCTCCCGACATCTCTTCTGCAACACAGGGAGGAGAGGGGAAGGAGGAGGGGAGGGGCGGCCGGCCGGCCAGCGCCGGCGCCGGCGCCGACGGCAGGGGGGTCGCCGGACGGCGCGGCCGCCGCCGGCGGTCTCCTGTCGCCGGAATCACCCCCGACCCGGAGCAACATACCGAAGAGAGAGAAAGGGAGAGAGAGAGAACGGGAGCAGGGGGAGGAGGCACAACGGCGCACAGGGGGAGGGGGAGCTCCGGCCGACGCCGGAGAGGGTGGAGGGGGTCCCTACCTCGGCGGTAGGACCCGCCGGCGGCGACCCCAAGCAGCGGCGGCGGCGAACTCCACAGGCGGCGGCGACGGCGACGTCGTGGCGGCTCCTCCTCCAGGTAGCACGGCGGTGGAGGCCTCCTCCTCCGGGCGGCGGCGGCGCGGCGAGGCAGGGCGGCCTCCTCCTCCGGGCGGCACGACGAAGCAGCAGCAGCGGCAGCAGCATGGCGAGGCAGGAGGAGAGAAGAGAGGGAGGGAGAAGGAACGCGAGAGGGAGAGAAGGAAGAGGGCGAGGAGGAGGGGGAACCGAGAGAGAGAGGGGGGGGGGAGGAGGGCCTGCCCCCTTACCGGAAATGGCCAGGCGGCCTTTCCGGGCTCCCCTGCACGTTGTGTGCATGGGGAAAAGGGGGGGGGACCACTCCCCTCCCCTCCCAATCCTCACATCCTACCCCACTTAAAACAATTTCGCCCTCGAAATTATAAAAACAAAGCCGAAGTACGAAAGTAAGGCAGGGGCAGGAACAACTCACTCGAATTGATCCGACAATTCGAGGGAAAAGATCACGAGAAGAAAACGGCCAGCACGAAAAAGGCCACTAAGTCTCACCACGACTTCCTGGTGGCCACAACAGCGACACAACCACGCGTGGAGTGCTCAACCAGGCAACGACAGCCCACACAGCACACCCCAGACGGGGACGGAGCACTCAATCAAATGCTGACAACTCCACGAGCGTGGCACACACCAAGCAACCGAAGACGAACGGAACCATTAGCCGAAAACCACGTGGCTGAAGTCCTCAACAGACCTTGCTACTAAAATCAATCCGGTCAGCAACCCACTCTGCCACCAGCCAAACCCGACAGAAACCACAGTGACTGGTGGCAACTCGGAAGAAGACCTACGAGTCAACCACATGGCTCAGAGGAATGGCCTCACGCAGCTAGCGACAGCTAGTATCGGCCACACAGCCAAATGGATGTCTCGTAAAGGAAAACCAGAGTCTAAGCGGAACAGAGACGTGGAAAACTTCTCAACACGTGGAACGACATCCACAACGCCACTCGGTTCACCTAGACCTTCCTCGTGGTCCGACAAGGACACCAAACGAATGTGGAGTTACAGGAAAACCAGAAGCAGAACACGCTCCACAAGCACAACACACACAACGACAAAGGTCGAAAAGACGTCTAAGGTTTGGTCAGAACCAAGCAACCCAAGACGTCAGCGACTCGCGCGGTCAAGCACCAGTAAGCCGATAGGCCTCACTGCCACCACAGACATAGACAGGAGTCCCGCCATCGGCTTCCGGGCTCTCCACCGAAACTCGATCGAACACACAATGGTTGGCAATGCACCCACCACGAAATGTGCAATGCCAAGAGCGAGTGCCACAAAACCAACCGCAAAAAAAACACTCAACCACCAGAAAAATGGGGAGAACACAGGAGCCAAAATGGCACACTGACCCGAGTAGAACTCAAACCAACACAAGGTAACACAACCCAACACGTACAGCGAGGGAACACCATACGCGGGCCACAACCAAAATCAGGCGCACCACCACTAGGGCTACAAAACAACAAGGTAGCTACCACACTGTGGTAAGGTACGACCACAAGGGACAGGCCACCACTCGCGCCCCAGAGGCGGAACAACTCAACGCCTCGAGCACCTCACAAATCGCAAAACAACGCACAACTCAAGGTCATCACACACGGGCACAAGCACACGGCGCAACCACAAGCACCAGAACCCCAGGTGTGGTGCACATGGTCGCACCAACAGCCCCTAAAACGGCACGGGGCCAACTAAAGGGACTCCCTACCAGAGACCCACCAAGGAGAGAAAACACACGGAAGGTCACGAGCTTCAAAGAGCGCAACAAACATGCTGACTCTTTAGAAGCGCACCACACAAGGCATCGGCCCTACCACAACAAGTAGTGAGGGCCACACACTGAAAGGCGACAAAAGCCTCCAAGAGCAGAAAGAGGCACAAAGCAGAGCACATGGGAACATAACCCCAACACGAGCAAGCTAGGCGAGAGAATCGGGGCAACCCAGAGCTGATCAAGTGGAAACACACTGTCCCACATCGACCAGTCAGGCAACACACAAGCCCTTACAACCAAGACGCAGCAGACTAGTAGGTTCACAAACTACAGCGCCAAACAGAAACGACGACACGAGGGGAGCAACCCACTCAACCCTAAAACAACTCGAGGTAAAACGTCTTCACCAAGAAGGCCACAACAGCATGCACCACAACGCCAACGCACAAAAGCGGAGCACCACCACCCCGAGCAACCCACAAAATAGAGGACGAAAAAGCACAACAGGCCTCTCCCACATGCAAGAAAGGGGATCGAAACACAAAACCAGCACCTCCACAAGAAGTACCGCCAACCACATGGCCACGGCACACACACATCACCAACTGCGAGAGAAAGTTGGGCACAGGAAAACGAAGCAAAACCATATGAGCTACGGGGACACATACAGTCCCACCAACGCACCACCAACGCAGCCAAGAAAATTGGAAACAACAGCAAGGCAACTAGCCAACACAGCAGCCAGACACACGGTCAAAGGCACCACTCCTTGACCGACAATGCCCAAACAGACTGTAGCACAGACAGTCCAACCGGCAACAAAGACAGCTCATCTCCACAGAGAGAGAGCAACAACAACCAAATCAAACACTAAGCAACCATGGAAAGGACCTCCACTAAGAACGACAGAGTCGTCCAAGGAGAACTTCACCAGAACAAACAGCCCAAACAACCAATCCACATAGACCTTCAGAGAGAGCACAGCAGCAAGCAAATGCAACATAGACAGTCCTGAGAGAGGCCTCCACCAGAACGACCAAGACATCGTTCTGGGGAGAACTCACCAAAACGCAATCAACCAACAGCACACCTCGACCATGAGATAGCACGACAACAACCAGAAACGAGCACGGAGCAGTCCTGGGAGAAACCCACACCACGACAACAACAAACAGTTCTGGGAGACCTCACCAGAACACAAGGCCAACAACAACGCACCTCAACCCCGAGGGCAACAAAACAGAAACGAGCACGAAGAAGTTCTGGGAGAACCCTCCACCAGAACAAGTAAGAAAGAGCTCTGGGAACACCTATCCAGAACTCACAACCAGTTAGCACAAGGCCACCAAGCAAAACAACAAGTGACATAACACGCAACCAGCAACATCACAAGCACACACAGAGCAACTGTTAAGTCCGAGCAACAATGCCAACCTAGCAGAACACAGGGCACCCATAACTCACCTAACAGGTGAGGCAACGTGCCCAAGCAACCAAAGCACAACAAAGCCAAGAGCAAACATAAGTAGGAAAAATAAGGGCACCTTCCACTAGACCCGCATACAACAAATCTGCACCAGTGGAAGCCACACCACAAACAGACTCTCTCAGCCACCCCAGAAAACATGCAGCCGAAAGCGCAGCCAACGACGACCAAGAGCACCGCATCGGACCTGTTTGCAACAATCCTCCTCACAAGGAAGACCTCCACCAGCAACTCCATCATCAACAACACCAACGGCACGAACCAACTAGCGATCACGCACCATGCACGCAACACTGCAACGACAGCAACCCTTCTACGACCCCCACTAGAATCTTGTTGAACCACAACCTACCTGCAAAACATGATCAAGACACAAGCCTAACACTAACACACCACGAACGGTGCCAGCAACGCACTTGAACTATTTTCTGGGATACCATAGCCATTAACCCATTGTAAATCTCAGAAGACATTTGCTCTGATACCAACTGTAACGACCCAAGAATCCGATGCCCGGAACCCTCCGAGTACCTGACCCTTGAGCCGCCACCCACGGATCCGAAGACCCGGAAGGGTTAGAAAATGTCTAGTGAGATATACAACAAGTTACAATAGCTAAACAATTAAAGAAATACAACAGCGGAAGAGATAACATACACAATGTCCCAGATAATAATTCAAGTGCAAAAGAAAATAAATACTTACTATTGCTAACGATGCTGACCACAGGCGGCACAACGCAGACCGATCGAACACAAGCACCAGCTCCCTCGAGCTCAAACCTGGAAGGAAGTAAGGGGGGAATGAGCTTCGCGAACGAAGCCCAGCAGGGAACCCAACCCCTCACCGGTTCGACAGCGGAAACAAGAACAACACAACTAAACTAGACAGGAAGAGCAGTGCTACTGAAGGAAACAAGCTAGCTACACCAAGCGGAAGGGCGGCGGTAACTCAAGCAACAAGATTACTAACTGAGCAGGAGATATAATAAAATAAAAACACAACTGAGGAAGTACTGAAATAACTAAACGGAAAGTACACAGGTCCACAAGTATCGCCACACGGCACAACAGCACACCGTCTCAACCTCGGTAAACGTGCCCCGGGCACGCCACACAACTGCACAAATAGACGGCAAAACCCTCGTCTAGACAAAGCCACAACCCAACACAAGCAGACGGTAAAACCCTCGTCTGGACAAGACACACTAGCCACAACCCAGCCTCTACTAGTCAGTGGTCCGTTGCGCCCACCGGCGTCTTACCACTCGACCACGAGTCCAGGTCTCCCCTCCCGTCGGAGTGAGACGCGTGGACAAACACAACCACAAGCCGTAGTCTGGCCGGACTACGGTCCCACGCCTGTCCTCCCGACACGGCTCCGGAACGTGTAAGGCGAGGCAGTGAGAACGGACTAGCTGGCCCGCACCGCGACACTCCAAACTCCGCAGGACCCGGACCAACTAAGTGAGCTCAACAAACGACTCAACGCCGCTGTCCAACACCGTTTTCCCCTTCGTCCGGAGAAACGCTCGACGGACGCACTCGTGGCTCGGAGACCACCCTCAACGGGCCACGAGGATGGGGGTCCCGGGGAACGGTAACAACCCAAACGCGCACCGTGCGCTGGGACAAGCCCTCAAGTGCCACAGCACCGGGCGAAGACTAGTAAGGCGCAGTGCTAGGGAGTCAGCACAAGCGTCACGAGTACGGAACGGAAACTCGATGCGGAAACGGATCCGCTAAAGTACCTGATTGACGGTCAACCATGGAAAGCTAGAATTACCACCCGGACAGTCGGTCGGCCCTCGGAACTCACCCCACGGGTGCCGGAAACCCCAACACGACTATTCGGGTCAAACAGTCAAACGGCCCTCAACGGCCCGGTCGGAGCCGACCCAGGCAGGCCCAGAAACCGAGGAACGCGGTATGACGACTCAAATATATAAATATTACTACCCGAGACAGTCAGTCGACCTCGGAACACCCCCGACGGGTGCGGAAACACTGCACGACTGTCCCCGGGTCACCGGTCAACAAGCACTACCGGTCCGGTCGGAGCCGACCCGGGTGGGCCCGACCACCACGTGGTTCGAGAAATGGCCACCAACCCCGAGCAGGCCCACAAACACAACTGGAGCATCGACACACGGAAAACGCCACGAAAACGGCGTAAAAACCACGCGAAACGGAGCTCAAAAGGCCCACACAAGGGGGGTCTGCCGGCACAATGTGCCGCAGAGGAAAGCCCAGGCCAGCGCCCGGCGCAGTGCGCCAGGGCGCGGGGCGCAATGCGCCGCCCAGATCTCAGGCAGATCTGGGGCGCGCGCGCACACCTTCTCTTCCTCCCGACATCTCTTCTGCAACACAGGGAGGAGAGGGGAAGGAGGAGGGGAGGGGCGGCCGGCCGGCCAGCGCCGGCGCCGGCGCCGACGGCAGGGGGGTCGCCGGACGGCGCGGCCGCCGCCGGCGGTCTCCTGTCGCCGGAATCACCCCCGACCCGGAGCAACATACCGAAGAGAGAGAAAGGGAGAGAGAGAGAGAGGGAGAGGGGGGGGGGAGGCACAACGGCGCACAGGGGGAGGGGGAGCTCCGGCCGACGCCGGAGAGGGTGGAGGGGGTCCCTACCTCGGCGGTAGGACCCGCGGCGGCGACCCCAAGCAGCGGCGGCGGCGAACTCCACAGGCGGCGGCGACGGCGACGTCGTGGCGGCTCCTCCTCCAGGTAGCACGGCGGTGGAGGCCTCCTCCTCCGGCGGCGGCGGCGCGGCGAGGCAGGGCGGCCTCCTCCTCCGGGCGGCACGACGAAGCAGCAGCAGCGGCAGCAGCATGGCGAGGCAGGAGGAGAGAAGAGAGGGAGGGAGAAGGAACGCGAGAGGGAGAGAAGGAAGAGGGCGAGGAGGAGGGGGAACCGAGAGAGAGAGGGGGGGGGGAGGAGGGCCTGCCCTACCGGAAATGGCCAGGCGGCCTTTCCGGCTCCCCTGCACGTTGTGTGCATGGGGAAAAGGGGGGGGGACCACTCCCCTCCCCTCCCAATCCTCACATAATCCTTTACATATTTGGATTTTTTTAGATTAGTGGTTTGAGGGCCAAATCCAAACTGGAATTTCAATCAGGATTCCGTCAGTTTTCACACGTCGCTCTCATCCACCCAGTCATGTCAAAGTAAACGACACGTCGATCAGATCCATATTTCACATTTTGAATCCCCGACTTGTGTATTCTAACCCTTTACATTTGGTTTTTTTTTTAGATTAGTGGTGTTCTAACAATTCAGATTAGTGGTTTGACTCATTCAAACTATTTGAAATTAAAAGTAATACTGACCTGAGGGGCTTGCTGTGAGGTGCCTGCTTCTAGGATGGCAGCCACTAGCTGCTCGACCATGGCGCCAGGGTGCAGCAGCAGTTTCTGCAACAGCTTTTCCCAGATGAGGGTTCTGATGTCGTCTCCACCACTGCGAGGCGTCGCAGCAGACGAACTCGCGTAGGCCGGAGGAGTGACTGTGTAGCAACTTTAAAATGTAGAACATTTATAAATAAATTTAAATTAGAATAAAATGAGATTAAATTAAAATTTATTAAGCTAAATTAGGAAATGAGTTACACTAATAGTCCATACCTGAATTAATGGGCCCAAAAGGAAAGAGCCCAAGTTGGATAAGAGATATTTAATGCTAAATTCGTACCTAAAATATTAATAAATATAAAAGGGTTAGGATAATCACTATTTAAACTCCTAATTATCCTAAAAAGAGTCTTAGACCTACCCAAACCCCTTGGCCATGAATCTAGAGTCCACCCTATGCTAATTAGATAGATAAAGGTTAGGGAAAATGGAGATAAATATGAGAAATTCGGAGTTTGGGGAAAGGAAAGTTTTAAGGTGAATAGGAGACTAATAAGATACGAATACACCCCCACTTCGTCTCTAGCTGACACTATTGAATCTGGAGAACTTGGAGCACGAGGAGAAGGAGCATTTGGAGGAGGGAATCAAGGGGGAGAAGGCTAGGAAAGAAGAGCTTCACCAGTTCTTCATTTGTCTACCCTAGGATTTTCAAAGCGTTAAAGATATGCAATCTCTCAAGCACAAACTAATTAAGTTCGACCCTAGGTAGAACATGACCCCCTCTTGCAAAGCTCCATATTTTTCCCAATTTTTATCGTGTCATAGATGAGTATTTCATGTTGAAAATTCTGTCATGAATATGTATCCGACTTGACTTGTTTATCCAAATCTCATGTCTATGCTTTGAAAGGCCATGGATTTGAAAGGTCATGGTTTTATAATAGTGACTTCTTTAATTAGGGCCAGTAAGATAATGATTTGAAAGGTCATGGATTCGACTATTCTACCGAAATGTAAGAAGTCGCAGAGTGGAAAACTCCACCTTGTAGTTGTATATATGTGACCACGGAATAATAGCTCCAAAAGAGTCCGCATCTGTTGTAGTACAATGCCATCGTCCTTAGAATCGTCAAAAAAAAGAAAAGTCCTTGTAAAATTCACAGCTTACGTGCACTATCTACATCCACATCCATAGCTTTCGTCACCAAAAAATATTGGTATCTGAGATTCCACCTTTTAAAATAAAAAAAATACTTATTATATTTGTACCTAATTAAGTACATTTATTATATATACTTGTGTATGTTTTTATTGGATGGGTATATTTCCGGTCAGTCCCTCACATGATGACCAATAAAAATCTGTCACAGGTGGTATAATAAATATTTCTTTTCAAAACACGAGATCCACCTCATTAAACTCTACCAAATTACGGAAAGGAAAAACTAATTATATTGCATATCGATCCAGAAAAGGACATTAACCGGCTCAATTTCTCATCCGGTCGATGTGGATCACTTCCCTGGCCGTAATTAAAACAAATAAAAAAAAATACGTTGCCTCACTTCTATTGAGGACTTTGTCATATTATTCATTCCTTCTTTTCTGCTTTTTGATCCATGATGCTGGGAGAAGATTGACTCAAATATTGTGGAGTATCCCTGTTCAAAAAGGACGGCTGGCAAACAATATATACTTGTCTATGTTGTCCGGCCGTATCCTTACACTTAGGGTTCTTAATTTGGTTGTATGTAAAATAATTTAATTAAAAAATAATTTTTCATGAAATAATTTTTATATGAATAAAAATCGTAATTATTCATTTGGTTCTTAAATATATTTTTACTGGTTATTTGTGTAAATAGAAGATTAAAAAAAGGTGAAAGTCAACAACATTAAATGTAAACATTTATTAGAGAGTTGCATGAAGGCACATGGGATATTATGGTCCACTCCAATGAGAGGGGGTCACATACCCCTAGTGCACTATTCATCAATATTTTATTTAAAAAATTAAAAAAAATTAGTAGAAAACAAATAAGTTTGACATAGACAATTTAAATTTGAAGAATAAAATAAAATTATAACTTGAATGAATAGTGTTCTACGAATAAACAACTAATGAAAAATATTGAAATTTGAAACACAACTTAAATGAGGGGAAAAATAATAATAATAAAAGCAACCTAAATGAATAGTGCTAGAAAGGTTGGCACTGTAGTTGGATTAAAGAAAGAAGGAGAAGATGTCAAAAAAATAGCTTCCAGACTTTTGGTGCGGATATCAAAATCTAAAATTTTTAAGATGAGATTTTACCGATTTTACTTTTCAAAATATCAAATGACTAAAAAAATGAAGTTTTTCTTGAAAAGATTTTCCTAGGTGAGTGTTTACTTTTAACCAAACAGACTCTAAGCTAAACCCAATCCTCCAACCAACGTACAGTATCGTTAATTAGTTGTTGTTTAATTACCCAAGCTTGAGCGTATCCTTCTAGCCTATGAGGGACGGGACTGTGGTGATTGGGGTGGGTTTTCGCAGGTCATGAGTATAAACAAAAGCATCCTAGAACAGTCACCTGCTGCTATATTGGCTCAGAGGTAGCTAGCTAGTAAAGGGGGGTGGATTTGTTCGAGCAGCATTAGAAGAGGGATCGACCAAATTAATACACATGATCTTGAGCTGCAATTCTTACTCAACACAAGGTGATCGTTAATATATACTTAATTCTGCAGCTAACTCTATGAAACAAATAACAGACACCCTATAGAGAAGAGAGGAGAGAAGTGGAGGGTACTGTCCGCTGGAAGGAGGCTACCTACAGTAATCGGAATTATATATATACAAATCTTATGATCTCTATAATCGGAATTAATTTTAAATAATATTTGTCCCGGCCCTTAACTAATTTAGTTACCTACCAAACATATAATTTAAGTAGTGTTTAAAAAATAAACTAAATTAAATTCTTTAAAAAAAACAGTAAAAAAACTTAATCTATGTCTCTCTGGAGAAAATAAAAGAAAAAAAGAAAAAGCCTCTCTTGCCGTTCTTCCCTCAATATTAAAAATCCTCTCAACAAATGTTCTGCCGATTGAAGTTAAAACAAAAAGTCTAGTAATAACCTTCTGATTGGAGTTATAAGTGTTCTCTATAACATTATTTCACAAGAAATATTTATCAATACTAATAATTTTTTATTATTGGTTTATATATAAATATATTATCCATGTTGCTATACATTATAACCTCAAGGATTATTACCATGGTTGCCCTACTGCACATGTTAAACACAACAGTCCGCAGAGCGCAGACATCTCAGAGATGTCCAAGGAAGTGGGAGATGATCAGGGGCACGACGTCGACGGGCGATGCATGCATGCAGGTTCCGGCAAGACATGCATGTGTAAATATAGCTGATCAGGACAGCAGGGTTCCTTAATTTCCATTCAAAGTTTGATCGATTATACTTGTCCACCTTATCAAAGATTCTGACTTCAATTTTGTTGAACTGTACGTTGGGACGACGTTCTGAGGAGGTGTGCGTATAATATATGTCACACAGCATGCATAGACGTACTCCCGTGAATATTTGAATTGACTAAGTAGGAGGAGCAGGGCCGGGGCTTGACATTTGTTCATCTCATTGTGGCGTCCATGTTTGACCAGCGTCCATTCCAGGCCATTTGTGGTTCTCATTAATATTGCATCACTCAACGTACTTATTTTAGCCTCTTAACCTTGAGAAAACTAACAAAACATAAACTATATGTATGTTTAAAATGCAAAATATGCATACTAATTAAGAATGAAATACACGTTTAAATGAGCATATATAGCTTTTAAGAATTAATTGAGGACGAAATAGACGGTTGGAATTTAAATATATGCTGTAGAGATGAACTATGCATAATATCTATGAAAGCTAACAGGCCATTCATGCCTTCTCCACAAGTATATCTCTTCCGCAATAATATCGTATTGATTTCTTTCCACAAAAATGTGGTTTCTCTTCGTATGAGCATCTCCATATCCTTCTACCACATGATCACGCTCGTCTAATTAGTAAGATCTATATACATCTAGTTAATTTATTGATATATACACGAACCATGCACTAGTATACGCGAACCATGCACCGCTCTCCCAGAAGCCTTCATTACTGCCTTCTTCTTCAAACGGATCTTCTTCAGCCTCTTGGCAGCAATTGGCGACCCTCAACGGAACGCCCCTCTGCAAGAGCCGGCGCCGCCATGGCAGTTGTCACCGAGGAAGGAGCCCTCACTGCAGTAGGGATCCTGATCACGGCAGAAGCGTCATCTCCCTCAAAAACCAAATGAGGGGTGGCGGTGATCTGCTCGGTGTAATCCTCGTTGGCCTCCTGGTCCCGACCAGCAGCTACCTCCTCGGCACCTGCAATCCAAAGAGGAAAGCACACAATTAGAAGACAATTATGCGACAGACATACGATTGCAACGTGATCAGGTACTTACTCCATGGTTGGCTCAGACCATGCTGCACGAGTTGGAACTCCGTCAGGTAGCCCTCCCCGTTGCGCACGTATGCTCGGTCCAGGCTATCCGAAGCCTTCTCTTCATCTTGGATCAGGAAGGGGTATGTATCCTTCCTCGCCGTTTGGACTCTGGTCGGGAACCCCCACTCTGCACCGTCGCGTCGCTTGACGAAGAAGCCGCTACAATCCAACCTTTGTTGTTGGAATACTTCTTCGCCAACCTCAATCTGCATCCTGTCCGGGTCGGGTGCTTGGTATAGTAAACACTAGCCCTAGATCCTGGCGAGGAGGTGAGGTGGAATTGCGCCCGGAACACCTCTGCTGAACCCCGATTTTTCGGAGCTTGCAGATGACGCAGAAAATGCAGATAGTGCGCCATGAGTTTGGCGTAAGCTAGATCGGCGCAAGATCCCATCGTTCAGCAGCGCC
Source organism: Colocasia esculenta (assembly GCA_014218235.1). NCBI lineage: Eukaryota > Viridiplantae > Streptophyta > Magnoliopsida > Alismatales > Araceae > Colocasia > Colocasia esculenta. The sequence continues at coordinate 101,558,019 of CM024759.1, read as the reverse complement.
TTCGCCACCTCCGGCAGCGGCAGCCGGAATCCAGCCTCCATGTGGTCAAGCGATAGAGCAAGGCACCCTGGCATGTTCGTCAGTTGTGAGTCCTCCTCCCTCGCCATCACGATCTCATATTCGTCGTCGATCGGAAACTCCCAGGCCCTCGTAATGGTGGCATCGTGGCCCCGGGGCATTCACACAACGCCACTCCGCTCACTTCGACAACTGCGCGGCAGCCTTTCCCTTGCTGGCCATCACCGGAAGTTGCAGAGACGAAGAAGGTGATCGCAAAGAGGAGGAAGAAGATGCTTGGGGGGCAAGCAGGCTCTGCGGAAAAAGCTAAGGGTGTGGGTTCCCCGCCTATGCCCCTCCTCTTCCTTATAAGGAAAGGAGGGCGCGAAATTCAAAATCCCAAGACGGCGCCTCCCACTCCAAAGCGACCGTTCAGATGTACCGCGGAGAGCCCCCTGGCTCGACACGTCCCCGCCATCATGGGGTTACCTCCGTTATCGAGTGAGGTATTGTGAGCGTCGCCGCCTCGCCGCCCCCAGCCATACATCCGAGGTCATCGTCACATTGAATACGGAGGTGACATTCGAGCAGGCTTCCGCCCTCGAGCGTCCCGGTTCCTGAGCTCACTCGATGGCGTGGGGGGCAAGTGTGGTGGCTATATCTAGCCACCTTCGTGTGTTACACACCATCAGGCCCAGCCCAATTCAACAGACAAAGTGGCCCTTCCGCATGGCGCCACGATCTTTCGAGGACATCTTCAAGGTCCCGAGGCTGGTCCCTGCATTCGGTATCAGCAGGACCCAAGAGCCGCCTCCAGATACCTTACAGCCTGTTCGGCCAAAGGCCCTCTCTTCCGAGCAGCGTCTGCTTGGCGTGTGCCGAAACCTCTTCGGCATGAGCAACACGTACGTCCTTGCATCAGACATCCAACAACAAGCCATGCCTCCGGGCACCAGGCACCGAAAAGCAGTTCTGGCTCACCGAGCAGGCTATCTGCTCGGTACCTTCCGCCCAGGAGAGTCCAAACAGCTCTTCATCCCTCGTGGTAGTTATAACGGCTACACCACGCACGCCCCACGATCAGGTGTGCATTAACTGCAAAGCGCATCACGCATAACCCCCCCCCCCCCCCCCCCCCCCCGCTAAGGACGCTAACGGGCGCGCCCTTACGGCATTGATCAGGGACGTTCTGTCCCTCTCCCTCAACACTTCTGCCTATAAAAGGCTCCGGTAAGCCTCCATGCAGAGGTACGTAATCTAATACACATCTCGATCTCTTGCATAATATTGAACCCTCTTCTTCCAAGCCTTCGAGTCCACTTCTACTTAGGCATCGGAGGGTTCTCTCCGGTTCTTTAGTCGGGCCCCCCTGACTCCATTCTGGTTTTGCAGGTATTCGTCCGCTACCGGCGTCCTTCTTCCCTTCTTCCAAGTGTAGACTCACTTGGCTCCGGCCCAAGCAGGAAATCACCTCCACAAATGTGACTAACACCCTGGCAGCACCCACTAGAGATCAGGGCGATTGTGGTAGAAATTGATTGAAACACTCAAAACCAATGGTCACTAATCACTATTCAAAATCTCACATATCAAAAGGCAAGAGAAAGTTGCAAAGAGAGATTGGGACTGGTCAGAGAGTCCGCCGCATCTTTTTTAAGAATGAGGGTGTGTAATGAATCTGTCTAAGAAGATGACTAGAGGTGAAAAATTAATGCACAGCTCTTGATCTCAGAATATATAAAGTGTGCCTGACATCAAGAGAGATCTTTAATTATATAATTTGAGTTCATGAGAGATCTTCAAAAACATTACTCATGGGTGATTAATGTGGGATTTAAATTTGCCCTTTTCTTCATTGATCTTGATCGGTGTTAATTATTACATTGAATGAACTTTTGAACACCTTTGATTAACTACTGAAAAGATGCTAAACAGGTCATAAATAACACGATCATATCATTCACAAAAGTTAATTAAATTGCAAGTCCATAATGGGTTTATTGCTGTTTTGAGTGATACATTTAGGATTATTTTAGTTCATATATAATGTAGTTAAGTAATTTTCTTTAAAATGTTTTAAGGGTTTAAGGGAATTTTTAGGGGTTTAATGGTAGCCAACACAGTTGACGCTGTGAGATGGAAAAAATTTGTGTGAAATCCAGGAACCGGTATATGAAGATCTGGTAAAGACGTTCTATGCTACTTTGAAGATAACAGAAGATGGTTCTCTAGTAACCAGTGTTAAAAGAAAAAACATTAAAGTTTCAGAAGATATTATTGTGGAAATTTTGGGTTGTCCGAAGATGTGAGACAGTAACATTGGAAAGATCGCATCATTGAAGCCAAAGGGGATATACATAAGAAGAGTTTATTGATCAATCAGTTGATTGTTGAGAAAAGATTATTGCATGCTATCATTACAAATATTGTGTCCCCAAGGGTAGGTATTCACTCAACCATTTCCTCCAGGGATGGGAATCTTCTATTTTGGGTTATCCAGATGCATCTTATAAATTTAGCATGTGTGATCATAGATAAGATGATTGGATCCATGAATTTAAATGAATCCTTGCCCTATAGACTTTGCTGACAATTCTGTTCAATATGAACAATGTTGTTTTGAACAATGAGATTGCAGTGCAGATGAAGGAAGGCATTGAACTGTCCACATAGGAGAAGTCATTACACCTTAGTGGACAAAGCCCAAAATGTTTGGACAAAGGATCTGGTACCAGACTGCTCTCATGAAGTTTTTGGTGAGTTCATTCAGTTGCTCCTTGTTGGGCTTTATGCCCATTTCGCCCCTCCTCCACTGCCTCAGGCGTGTGGAGGAGGCGACGCCACCAACGCGCTGGGCGCGTTGGCGTCGCTGGCGCGCCCGGGGCTCCCGCCTCCACCGCTTCACGCGGGTGGAGGGGGGCCAGCCACGCCAGCGTCTGGGCGCTGGCGGGCTGGCTGCTGCTGCTCCACGACAGCAGCAACCAGGCAGCTCTGCTGCCTCTCCAGGCGGCAGAGGCTGCCGCCTCTCCTCCCACTCCGCCTCACCTCCTCTCTCCCTCCTCACTCCGCCTCCTCCATCTATAAATACCCCATGGAGGGGTGAAGGAAAATCCATCCCAAGCACCTCAAGTGCTTCCTTTGTATGCATGTGTGCATGCAAGTAAGTGAGGAGTGTTAGCGCAGTGTATGCAGTGCGCTGAGTGTGTTGTGTGAGAGAGCGAGTCTGTAAGTGTGTCTTGCAGGTGTGGTCTTCTCTGTGTGAGGAGATACTGTCCCAGGTGTGGGACATCGAGTGTTCTCTTTTGGGTATTGGCTGACAGAGGTACGTCATCGCCGGACCTCGGATTTAAGGTGTGGTGTTGTATAGGCGACTCTGGTAGCCGTCTATCTACTCCTGTGGGATTATCTTGTTATTACGTTTCCGCTGCGAGGTATGTCCTCCTACTCTGTATTATTTAACCGACATTGGTATCAGAGTATGTTGGTTGGTTTATTATTTATCATTTTCTCTTGCAAACTGTATAGATGGCAGGTTCCACGACACAGTCAGACTCTGATTTGCACGATCAATATTTCGAGGATTGGTTCTCGGATGTAGATCCGGAGTTGCTTGACATCAACTCTAGTGCTAGCAGCGGATTACAGACAGGCGTTGGACCTGATCGACGCTGCGACCGGCGGGACAAGTGCACCGAGTTCAGATGCGCAGGCAGTGGCCAGCGGCACAGTGGACTCTGAGTTCCAATTGGTCCCTTCACTTCTTGGAATAGATACATCAGATAGTCTGAGTATCCATGCACCTTCTCCTGTGACTGTGTCAAACTCATGGTCCCCACCTGTTGTTGCACAGACAGCTTGGGAACCATGGCCGACGTGTGGACCTTGCTTGTGCCCGTTGTGCACCTCCCTGCACCACCTCTCACTATCACTTTTAGGACCACAGAGGGAGATTTGGTTGTAGCAAAGGGCTATATACAGCTTTTGTAGAGAGACAGAGATACTTAGTGCAAGGTCATGTACTGCGCTAGTTCTTGAAGCGCAATTTTGGTTTTCCCTTTTGGCGCGTGAATATGTTCACGCATGCATCGGAAAATGTACATGTAACCATTATATGTTTATATATAAATATGTTTTATATATAATCAAATATGTTTAAAGTTAATATGTTTTATACATATTTTCTTTAAATTGTTATGCAAATTAGTTTTGCATAAATAAAAAAAATGATTAAAGTTAATATGTTTTGTACATATTTTCTTTAATGTTATGCAAATTAGTTTTGCATAATTAAATATGTTCTGTACATATTTTTTTAAATGTTATGCAGATTAGTTTTGCATATGAAAATTTGCTCGAAATCATTTTAATTATTGACTTATCTTATATAAGTGGGAGATGATTGTAATTGCATAGCTTTACTTTCGATTTTACTATATAAGAAATGTTCAATGTAATTAGTTTGGATTTCTAGAAGCAAATAGGACAATGTGTAAATTGATGTCAAAAACTTCTTTTTCTGTTTTGATATGTAGTGGTATGCAATGGCTGCAAAAAACGTTATAACTGATCTCAATAAGGGTGAAAAGTTGAATGGCACAAATTATGATATATGGCATCGTAAAATGCAATATTTACTGGATGATCAAGATGCGATTGATCATCTTACGGTGTCCCTATCACCGCCATTGAGGGCAGTAGCAAAACAGACCAAGATGCTTATGTAGCATGGTTTAAGAAAGATCGTAGTGCGCGCTTTACTTTGTTAAGCGCTATGGCCGATGATCTTATTGGCGAGTTTGAGAACTGCGCCACTGCTACGGAAATGTGGGATCAATTGAAGTTCATTTTTGGTGGGACCTCAGTCACCGATTAAGGGCTCTCGTTTTGAAATTTGAGACCTACCGGATGGACTCGCGCCACACGGTAGGTGAACACCTTAGGGTGATATCATCTATGATCCGTGATTTGAAGGCTGCAGGTCATGACCTCACCGATGAACAGCAGGTGCAGTCGGTGATCAGATCCTTGCCAGATGCCTGGACCCATTTGAAGCAAATTCTAACGCATAATGAGAATATCAAAAATTTTAATGACATATCTCGGCATGTGGAGTTAGAAGCAGAGCGCGAGATTGTGCATCGCGCTGTTACTAATGTCGCTCACAGTAGTAGACGCTTCAAGAAAAAGGGGTCGCAAAAGAAGGACAAAGGATCAGACGCTGCACAAGATTCCTTCAAGGATAAATCTTTTAAGCGCCAACGTGGGAAACGTGGCGGCAAGAAAGACAAAAGCCGTCTGAAGTGTTTTAACTGCAAGAAGCGAGGCCATTTCGCTCATGAGTGTCCTAAGCCGAAGAAGGTAACTCACTTCCCCAGCTCTCCATGTACGTTTGTCTGTACACATGTTTTGACTGCTCATCCTAATCCTGTGTGGATCATGGATTCAGGAGCAACCAAACATATAACGGTGGATCGAGCAGGTTTCATGGATTATCATCGGATTCCGGAAGGCATGCAAAGAGTCTTCATAGGCAATGGTGCCAGTGAAGAAGTCCGTGGAGTCGGTTCATACCAACTCTATTTTGCGAACGGACGTACGTTACTTTTGAGTGACGTACTCTATGCGCCTAGAATCCAATATAATCTTTTGTTAGTTTCAACTTGTCAGCAATAGGTTTTTGTTTATCCTTTTCTAGCAATCTTGTAACCATTGTCTTGGATAATGTCTTTTATGGACATGCATTGCTACGTGATGGATTTTATATCTTAGATTTGTGTGACACTTTCTAATTCTTCTTCTATGGCAATGCCTGCGTTAGCTCAAAAGATTTAGATTCTGTGACATGGCATGCTCGTTTAGGCCATATTGGACAAGATAGAATGACTAGATTAGCTAGAGAAGGACTTTTAGGGTCACTCGCTAAAGTCAACTGCCCACATGTGAGCCCTGCTTGGCAGGAAAAGCATGTCGTAAGCCTTTTGGAAAAGTTGTAAGAACTTCCGAACCATTGGCATTGATCCATTCCGATGTCTGTGGACCCATGAGTGTTAGAGCTCGGCATGGTTATTACTATTTCTTACATTTATTGATGATTTTTCACGGTACGGTATGTATATTTGATTGCTCATCGCTATGAAGTGCTGGATTGTTTCAAGCATTTCTTAGCTAGAGTTGAAAATCAAATGGAGAGGAGTATCAAGGCTCTTCGAACAGACCGTGGACGCGAATATCTGTCGGATCGGTTCTGAGCATTATGTGAAGAAAAAGGTATTCGTCGGCAACTTACTATTCCATATACGCCGCAACAAAATGGTGTTGCAGAACGAAGGAATAGAACAATGCTAGACATGGTTAGGTCAATGATGGCGCAGGCAAATTTGCCAATCTCTTTTTGGGGAGATGCTCTGTTAACTGCTGCCTACATTCTTAACCGAGTGCCATAAATCAGTTCCTTCTACCCCATATGAATTGTGGCATGGCCACAAACCGGACTTAAATTGTTTACGTCCATGAGGATCAGCTGGATATGTCATCACATGACAAGTAAGTTTGGGAAACTTGGCCCTAGAGCTCAGAAGTCTATCTTTCTTAGATATCCTGAGAGCTCAATAGGTTATGTCATGTATGGACATCATCCAGATGGAGGAATGATAGAGCGTGAGGTCCGAGATGTTGTTTTTTTAGAGAATGAATTTCCTAGTCTTGGCGAAATGAGAAGAATCTTGATCTTTTTGAAACAGATGAACAATTGAACATCCTACCATCTTCCGGCGAAGGGAGGGAATATGTTCCCATACCAATGTCTGCCGAAAATGATAGGGATATTCATAATAGTGGGAGTGCACCCAGTGGGAGTGCACCAATAGAAAGTCAAGATTCTCTACGTCGTAGCAAACGTGGGAATGTTCCTCGTCGATTTTTTGAAATTGAAAGTGAGGTACTCTTTGTGAACCCACGGATGATGAAGAGCCTAGATGGTTCAAGAAGCTCTTGCGTCATCGTCTAGGAAAGAATGGGAAATTGCCATGCAAGAGGAGATTCTATCAATGTCACAGAATGAAGTCTGGGAGTTAGTGTATCTTCCACCGGAGCGTAAGGCGATTGGAAACAAGTGGGTTTTCAAGCTTAAGCACAAGGCTGATGGGACTTGACAAGTATAAAGCAAGACTTGTGGCGAAAGGCTATACCCAAAAAGAGGGTATAGATTATGATGAGATTTTCACCTGTGGTGAGATTCTCATCTGTTCGCCTTATTCTAGCTATTGTCGCGCATCTCAACTTGGAATTGTTCCAAATGGATGTGAAGACTGCATTTCTCAATGGAGAACTAGACAAGGAAATACACATGGCTCAACTAGAGGGTTTTGAGACTAAAGGCGAAGAGCAAAAAGTTTGCCGCCTTAAGCGTTCAATCTATGGATTGAAACAATCGTCTAGACAGTGGTATATGAAGTTTCATAAGACTATTATCTCATATGGTTTTGAGATGATTGAAGAGGACCACTGTGTGTATGTTAAGCGAGTGGGAGATAGTCTCCTAATTTTATCATTATATGTTGATGATATTTTAATGGCTGGAAATGATATGGAGTTAATAAACGCCACCAAGGAATGGTTATCTTCTGTCTTTGAGATGAAAGATATGGGTGAAGCGAGCTATGTGCTGGGAGTGAAGATTGTGCGGAATCGCTCGGAAAGGTCACTGAGTTTGTCTCAGGAAACATACATTAATAAGATCCTGAAGCGTTTTCGAATGCACAATTCTAAACCCATAATACTCCGCTTGATAAAGGATGTGTCCTAAGTACTTGTCAATGCCCCAAAAGTAAAGAAGAAATAGAAAGTATGTCTAGAGTGCCATATGCCGCTGCGATTGGAAGTCTAATGTATGCTATGTTGTGTACTCGACCAGACATTAGCTTCGCAGTGGGTTTGGTAAGTCGTTACCAAAGTAACCCTGGTCCCGCGCATTGGAAAGCCGTTAAAAGGATTTTACGTATTTGCGAGGGACGACAGATTATGCTTTACGTTACAATGGTGGCGACCTGAAAATCATCGGCTATAGTGATGCGGATTGGGCTGGTGACCGAGATGAGCGTAAGTCCACTTCAGGTTTTGTGTTCCTGTTGGCTGGTGGAGCTATCTCGTGGAGTAGCAAGAAGCAGTCTTGCATTGCCCTATCCACAATGGAGGCCGAATATGTTGCTTGTTCTGCCGCTAGCCAAGAGGCGATTTGGTTGCAAAGCTTGTTGCATCGTTTGACGATACATATCATCGGCATGAGGGTGTACTGTTATATGTTGACAGTACCTCGGCATTGGCCTTCGCCAAAGATCCCAAATTTCATGGCAGATCAAGCATATTGATATTCGTTATCACTACATTAGGGAATTGGTGGCAAAAGGGTTAGTGGAGCTTCGTCAGATTAGTTCTGTCAGAATGATAGCAGATCCACTAACGAAACCTTTACCAGAGAGAGTTTTGTGACCCAATGTGGATCTGGGCCTTGTAAATTATAATTTACAATGTTTTGACATCATTAAAGTTTTGTTCATCATAAAATGTTTATATGAACAATTATTGCTTTATACATTGTTAGAGTGTCACCAGGCTGAGGATCAACCCTCTCACACGGGTGATCCGCCTTTGGCGCTTATTGATAGCAGCAAAGATGAGGCATTCGATGTTGTGGATTTCTAGATGACTAGAGGTCGAGCAATATCCCGAGTTTTGTTAGTATGCCGCCTTGGCTGGCCGAGATGAAATCTGAATTAGTTCAGATTAACAATGTGGATTATTGACATAATCCTCTGTAGCCTGAGATATCCGGATATGTGAGTCGCATCAGAGTGCGCTAAGTGGAAGACTGGTTTGCGAGACTCTGGTCAGTTGCATTTGTTGCAATTGGATTTGTATCCGTGCGATGTTATTTGACATGCCCATATGAATGGAGGAACATCGCAACATGTGAATCATACCACGTGTAATATACAACTGCATATGAGAATGATGAATGGTTCTCTCTTCATCATTGTGTGAGCTCATGAATCACGCTTGTTAGTGATTCTTGATGTACCCCTAGTGACCTGCAGCGCTATGCCATGACAAGAAAGCTTAATGTCGCTACTTTAGCATGTTACTTAGGGCGATGGTTGATACCGTCCAGCGGGACATGTCTAGGAAAGCGGTTAAGATAAATTGAATTGGCATGAGCAGCATAGGGAAGGTACCTTGTTACTTCACCATGCTTAATACTCATATCCGGGGGAGACTCAGTTTCCTATGTGGTAATAGAGTCATGAGTGTTATGCTTTTAGATTTGATACTGCCTTCTGAGAGACACGGAGTATCAGAATCAGGTGAATATTAAGAGCCTGAGGTACATATTGAGATTAAGTGTTCCATTAGTTAGATGACGACTTAATGGAACGCTTGTTGGTGACTCGGCAAATCTCACAGAGGTTGCACGCCTTATTTTCGGTATGACCGTTGATGTCGAATGCCATAGAGAACGTTGGCTGCGCCGTCAACCCTTTGTGGGTAAGTGGGCTGTAAACCCTAAATGGTCAAGTGGGAGCTTGTTGGGCTTTATGCCCATTTCGCCCCTCCTCCACCGCCTCAGGCGTGTGGAGGAGGCGACGCCAACGCGCTGGGCGCGTTGGCGTCACCCGGGTGCGCCAGCGCGCCGGGGGCTCCCGCCTCCACCGCTTCAAGCGGGTGGAGGGGGGCCAGCCACGCCAGTGCCCTGGGCGCTGGCGGGCTGGCTGCTGCTGCTGCTGCCACGAGGCAGCAGCAACACCAGGCAGCTCTGCCGCCTCTCCAGGCGGCAGAGGCTGCCACCTCTCCTCCCACTTCGCCTCACCTCCTCTCTCCCTCCTCACTCCGCCTCCTCCATCTATAAATACCCCATGGAGGGGTGAAGGAAAATCCATCCCAAGCACCTCAAGTGCTTCCCTTTGTATGCATGTGTGCATGCAAGTAAGTGAGGAGTGTTAGCGCAGTGTATGCAGTGCGCTGAGTGTGTTGTGTGAGAGAGCGAGTCTGTAAGTGTGTCTTGCAGGTGTGGTCTTCTCTGTGTGAGGAGATACTGTCCCAGGTGTGGGACATCGAGTGTTTCTTTTGGGTATCGGCTGACAGAGGTACGTCATCGCCGAACCTCGGATTTAAGGTGTGGTGTTGTATAGGCGACTCTGGTAGCGCGTCTATCTACTCCTGGGGATTATCTTGTTATTACGTTTCCGCTGCGAGGTATGTCCTCCTACTCTGTATTATTTAACCGACACTCCTCAAGTCCCAGAAGTCGTAGTCGAAGTTGAGGCAACTGAAGATGTGGCACCCCTAGCAGCAGATGAGTAGGAGCAAGTGCCTTAAAAAACTATTGCTCAAGTTATCAAGGATATTAAGGGTAAAACCATCATAGATGAAGGTACTACCCCAGCACATGCTTGCCCACTGATGAACTGGTTGAAGAACAGCCCTATCATCACACCACTCCTCCACCTGTTGAGCCTTCTACGCCTTCTCAACAGACATGGACTCAGGGGGACACCAGTGGAGGAAAATCAAATGATGATGTTTATAATTTGATACTAAAGCAACAAGAAATGCTTAGCATCATCTAGATGCAATTCCATTATACTGATGTAAAGATTGACTTAATGTTTGATAAGATGCAACAGTCAAAAGATATGTTCTTTCAATTTATCTACAAAGGGCAACACTCTAAGTCAAACAACAACAACAGAAGAACCAGCAACAGAACAAATAGCAGTAGCTACAACAAAACTAGCAGCAGTAGAACCAATAGTTGTAGCAGCAGAACAAGAGAAAGCAACAGAAGAAGGGAAGGCTAACTCTCCTCAAAAGACTCTCACTTAAGTATTTCAGTTCAAATTTAAAAGAAGATTGGCAAAATCTGGGTCTAAGGTATCTCCTTCCAAACCTTCTTCTTAGAGGTGTAAACAATCCGAGTCGAGCCGAGTTATACCCTGCTCAAACGCTCGTTTATTTTTGACGAGCTCAAACTCGACTTGAACTCGGCTCATTATACTTTTTTAAACTCGAACTCTACTCGATGAACAACTCGTTTACGTAATCGAGCTCTTAACGAGCTCGAACTCAAATATGAGCTCGAGCTCAAACTAAAAATCGAGCTTAAAATCTAACATTTAAATAATTTTTATTTTTTAAACAGGCTCATGGAATTGAAACCCGATAGCAAAGTCAAATTGAATATTTAAATAAATTCAAATATTAAACTCTATTTTTGGATGAGAAATTCTTAGTCGAAAGCCAAAAGACTTTTTTCCCCCCTTGTTCGATGGCTTAAAGAGGGTTGTAGGGTCCCTTTTGTAGGCAACCCAAAAGTGCACGTTCCTCCCATATCCAATATGGGATTAAATGGCCAAACTATTGCAGCGGTGAACGGAGTGGGCGAGGGGTGCAGGGGCTAGGCGGCTGAAGGACGCCACCACGAGGGCTGCGATTGCCGTCCGACGCTGTCAGGGAAGCTTAGGGTGCGTCGATGGGAAGCTTGAATTGCCACCAGAGCTGTCGTCGGGACCTCCGTCCAACAATGGCGGAGGGTTCATGGTAATCTCCCCTTGGCCGCGCAGACTGCGTCCCTTGGCTCCGCAGCCTGCGCCGAGTGTGTAGGCGCCCTATCGCAGCGTCGGGAGGAAGAAGATGAAGCCAACAGTGCTTGTGAACCCTAGAAAACCTATTTTTGTACATATGCCCTTATTCAATTGATATTATTAAAATTAGATTTTCTATAATAATACTTTATTTATATAACTTGTGCATGTACCCTCTAATATTTAGTCTTTTATATTTAAGTCCTCAAAAAAATTTCATACTTTAACAATAACTCTATAAAAATAACAAGTTAACATTTATTTTAATTACAGATGTTTAAACAAATTGTTAACAAGTATTTAAATGAATTCTAACAAATATTTAATCGAGCTCTTAACGAGTAATTTGACGAGTTGTTCATGAGCATAATTGAGTCGAGTTCACATGTGTTCAGACTCGGCTCATTTATGAATCAAGTTTTTTTTTTTTCAAACTCATCCCGTTAATTAAATAATGAGCCGAACTGAACTTTTATCGAGTCGAATATCGAGCTACTCATCAAACGTATTAGCTTGTTTAAACCCCTACTTCTTCTATTCCTCCAGCACACCAAGAAATCACACTACCTACTCCTACACCAACTCCTCAACCTTAACCAGAAATTTCTTAGGCTACCCCTCTATTCCTCATGAACCACAACCTAGCATAAAGCCAGAACCTTCTGATGAGCCTACCTCCTCCAGACTTGTACGAAAACAATTGGTAGAACCTACATCCTCTAGTGATGAATTCGAAGACAAAAATTATGATCTAGACACCCAACCAGAAATACAATTATGTCCATCTACATTTCTCACATCTCTTCCTATAACCTTTGAGCCTAATCTAGAGCGGAATGCACCACTTGTAGCTAAGTTGGCACCAAGAGAAGAGATCCCCAATCAGCTTGGACAGAAAAGAAAAAGAATTGTCAGAGAAAAAGAATTTCCTCCATTATGGTATGCATTCATTTACCATTCGAATTGAAGAGATACTTTGATTTGTTTGAAAAACTTTTTAAAATTAAGGTGTTCCTAGAAATTTATGATATGTTCTGGTACAAGCTTGAAGACTGGTTTTCTATCTTACTGAGAATTAAGAAAATTCTAGTAGTAACTATAAATGCTATATCAACACTAATCTTAGTCTATCAGCTGAAGGGTTTCTTAGAGCTTATCCAGGAGAAGCAGCGAAATTCAGAGAAGCAAACAAGGACAAGCCAATACCACTCAGCGTCAACAGTCATCTAAATTTGAGATTTTATGACATGTTTGGTAAGTATCTCAAGAAGCATCAAGATATCTTCACACTAGGATGAGAACTTTCAATAACGAAAGATTCAAGTTAAATCTGTCATATGTCAACATGGGTCAATGGTTCATGTTATTGAAAGGGCAGAGGAGTATCACTCCATCTATGACCATTAGACTACCCTCAAATTTATACCGGAGTCTGATAGGAGTAGTATCACTCCGGAGAGAGTTTGCCAGAGTTGTCTTCAACAGACACATCAGATTAGCAGTTATATATCAAATTAAGTATGGCAAATGTCTCACCTTTCATAGATTTGCTCTTCTTTAAACTGCCAAGACCAAGCAATATCTCCGTCAACTTCAAGATTCTTTTGTAGAATCTGATAGATTGACAATAGAAAAGTGGGTTCAAAGATATCCTGATAAAGCCAAGGAACGCAAAAAGGCAAGTTTCATCCTTATAAGTTCATGCACAGAGAGTATGATGCTCTAAACAAATCCATTGAGATGAAGTGGGTGCAAAGATATCAAGTGTACTACAAGGCAAAGGTAGAGCACACTCCAAAGGACTGCATTGGAGCATCACAATCTATGAATTTCTGAAGAAAGTAGCTCACAGAGAGTTCACGTCTGAGGTAGACCATGCCAAATGGAAATTACAATTAGAAGCTAAACTAGTATTATCGTCGACACATTCAATCTTATAGAAAGCTTCCCTCCATTGGATCCTCATACAACATTAGTAGCTCTCTCTTTGCCAACAATTTTGAAGTTAATGAGAAGAAGCTTTGGGATGTTTTGCAACCCTTCTTTGATCAAATCCCTCCTTCCCTATATCTTACTAGCTTTTTTAAATTCAAGCTTCCCTCGATTGTATCCTCTACAATCACTTTCAATATATTCCTATTTTTCTCAGATCTACTCTCTCTGTCTCTCACTCCCTCTTTTTCTCTATCATTTCTGCTGATGACAAAAAAGGGGAGAACATATCAAGCAAACCTAGGAGATTGCATTCATAATAAAAGGGGAGATTAATTGTTAAAGGGGGAGAAAATATTAAACCTTGATAGATCATATATTAGGGGGAGCAAAAAATTAATTCTAGTACATATCTACATACATTATTTTCTTATCAATCTATAATGAATTTGGTTGATTGACATACCATATCATTCTAAATAAATGCTATTTTGCCATCAACAGAAAGGGGGAGAATTGTTGAACATTTGGTTGTACATATCTAAATAAAATATTTATTAGTGTTTTAGTTATGACAAAATTATTTTCCACTATTATCGCTTACCATATTATCTGATGAAGCATTGATAGAACTACATGTAATTAAACATTTCATATCTGTGCTAAAGGCAAAATACTATCATATATAAATGTTCACTTGTAATTCTATCTCTGAGAAGATATGTGTTAACACATGTTAATCACAGGTCGACACATGAAGGCACATGTGTCAACACATGTTAATCACAAGTCGACACGTGAAGGCATATGTCGACACATGATGACTTCATGTCGACCTGTGATTGTGTTTGTTCTGAAGGTTGTAATCAAGAGGATATGGCCCTCAAAACACGATGATGAATATCACTTATGATGATGAAAGGGGTGTGATCGCCACATAACATGTTGCCTAAGACATAAACGGGAGTAGAAGGCTAACTTACTAGAAAAAGGAGAGAGAGAAGGCTACTTACCTTTGTCGCGAAGGGGAAAGTTGGCATGATACGAACCATGTCGCGACCCTACAATCGGACGAGACCGGTTGATCCGACACCTTCTCAACAAGGTGCAGAAGTGTAGATGGACCATCTTCCCTTCCTCCGGTCGGCCAGAGGAGAAGAGTTCCTCGTCTGCTCTTCTTAGGGTATCTGCCAAAACAAAGAAACAAGAAAAGAAAATCCCTATTAGACCACTTTTAAGTGAAGTATCTACACAATATAAAAGAAAAAGAAGGAAAGCATGAAGAAAACGAACCTGGGGTGTTTTGGAAACCCCTAGGGTTGTAGTAAATCGTGGGTATGTGGATGTGCAACTATCTAAAAAAAATAAACAAGATGTATGCAAAGA